>PVIA01012245.1:0-39029 GCA_004024845.1 Tonatia bakeri
ACCCAAATAAACACAATCAGAAATGAAAGAGGAGAGCTTACAACTGATATCACAGAAATACGAAGGATTGTAAGAAATTACTATGAAGAACTGTATGACAAGAAATTTGAAAACCCAGATGAAACTGACAAATTTCTACAAAAATATAATCTTCCAAAACTCAATGAAGAAGAAACAGAAAGCCTGAACAGACCAATAATAGCTGACGAAATTGAAGCAGTAATAAAAAAACTCTTGACAAACAAAATCCTTGGACCAGGGAATTTTATAAAGCATTTAAGGAAAAGTGAGCCCCTATCCTTCACAAACTATTCTGAAAAATTCAAGAAGGTGGAAGACTCCCAAATTCTTTTTATTAAGCCAGCATCATCCTAATCCCAAAACCAGATAAAGACACAACAATGAATGAAAACTTCAGGCCAATATCGCTGATAAACAGAGATGCTAAAATCCTCCACAAAATACTGGCAAACCGCATCCAGTAATACATTAAAAAGATCCTACACCATCACCAAGTGGGATTCATCCAAGGGATGCAAGGATGGTTCAATATTCGCAAATCAATAAATGGAATACACCACATAAACAAAATGAAAGACAAAAATCACATAATCATAGCAATAGATGCAAAAAAAGCATTTGATAAAGTACAGCACCCATTTATGATTAAAACATCCAGCAAAGTGGGAATAGAGGGAGCATTCCTCAACATAATAAAGGCCATATATGAGAGACCTACAGCCAACATCATAGTCAATGGGCTAAAATGAAAATCTTTACCATTAAGATCAGAAACAAGACAAGGTTGTCCATTTTCACCACTTTTATTCAATATAGTATTGGAAGTTTTAGCCACAGTGATCAGACAAGAAAAAGAAACAAGAGGCATCCAAATTGGAAAAGAGGAACAATACTGTCATTGTTTGGAGATAACATGATAGTCTACATAGAAAATCCTATAGACTCCACCAAAAAACTGCTTGACCTAATGAATTTGGTAAAAACAATGGGATACAAAGTCAATATCCAGAAATCAAAGGCATTTTTGTACACCAACAATGAAGTATCAGAAACAGAAATCAGGAAAAAAATCCCATTTGATATATAGCAACAAGAAAAATAAAATATCTAGGAATAACCAAACCAAGTAGGTAAAAGACTTGTACTCAGAAAACTACACAACAATGAAGAAAGAAATTAGGGAAGACACAAACAAATGGAAACATATACTGTGTTCATGGATCGGAAGAATTCACATCATCAAAATGTCCATACTACCCAAAGCAATTTACAGATTCAATGCAATATCTATTAAAGTACCAATGGCATATTTCAGAGATATAGAACAAACACTTTAAAAATTTTTATGGAACCATAAACGACCACGAATATCTGCAGCAATTTTGAGAAGAGCAAAGTAGAAGGGACCATGATACCTGATATCAAAATGTATCACAAGGCCACTGTAATCAAAGCAGTCTGGTACAGGCATAAGAACAGACACATGGAACAGAACAGAGAACCCAGAAATAAACCCAAGTCTCTATAGTCAATTAATATTCGACAAAGGGGGCAACAACGTAAAATAAAGCAAAGACTGCTCTTCAGCAAATGTTGTTGGGAGAGCTGGACAGCTACATTAAAAAAAATGAGACTCAACCACCAACTTACACCATACAGAAAAATAAATTCAAGGTGGATAAAAGAACTAAATGTAAGTCGTGACATCATTAAAGTCCTAGAGGAAAACATCAGCAGGAAATCTCAGATATTCCATGTAGCTATATTTTCACTGATGTGTCCCCTAGAGCACTGGACATAAGGAAAGAATAAACAAATCAGATCTCATCAAAATAAAAAGCTTCTGCATGGCTAAAGAAAACAGCATTAAAATGAAAAGGGAACCAACTATATTGGAAAACATATTTGCCCATGATACCTCAGACAAAGGTTTGATCTCTGAAGTATATAAAGAACTCACACAACTCCACTCTCTAAAAAGACATGCAACCCAATTAAAAAATGGGCAAAGGACTTGAACAGACACTTCTCTAAGAAGGACATACAGAGGACTTAGAGACATATGAAAAGATGCTCAGCATCACTAGCCATCAGAGAGATGTACATTAAAACCACAATGAGATAGAACCACACACAAGTCAGAATGGCCATCATAAACAAATCAACAAACAACAAATGTTGGAGAGGATGCAGAGAAAAGGGAACCCTAGTGTACTGTTGGTGGGAATGCAGACTGGTGTAGCCAGTGTAGAAAACAGTATGGAATTTCCTTAGAAAAATAAAAATGGAACTGTCTTTTGACTCAGCCATTTCACTGCTAGGATTATACCCCAAGAGCCCTGAAACACCAATCCAAAAGAACCTATGCGCCCCAATGTTCATAGCAGCACAATTCACAATAGTTAAGTGCTGGAAGCAATCCAAGTGGCCATCAGTAAATGAATGAATCAAAAAACCATGGTACATTTACACAATGGAATTCTATGCAGCAGAAAGAAAGGAGCTCCTACCCTTTGCAACAGCATAGATGGAACTGCAGAGAATTATGCTAAGTGAAATAAGCCAGGCAGTGAAAGACAAATACCATGTGATCTCACCATTAATAGGAACCTAATCAACAAAACAAACAAGCAAGCAAAGTATAGCCAAAGACACTGAAATTCAGAGCAGGCTGACAGTGATCAGAGTGGAAAGGGGAGGGGAATAATGGAGGGAATGTTTGAAGGGTTTGCAGGAACAATTATAAAGGACATATGGACAATAACTAGGGGGGGTGGAAATGGGGGAGGGAAGTAGGGGGTGGGGTGTGGTGAGGGGAAAAGGCAGAAAAGTCTACTTGAACAACAATATACAAAAAAAGAAGAGGGAAAGGCAAAACAGAGGGAAACAGTTTAACAATAAAATGGCACTACATATGAATCTATCAATAATTACCTTAAATGTAACTGGCTTAAATGTTCTGACTAAACGACAGAGGGTAGCTAAATGGGTAAGAAAACAGACCCATATATATACTGCCTCTAAGAGACCCATTTCAGATGAAAAGATCCACACAGACTAAAAGGAAAGGGATGGAAAAAGACACTACACGCAAATGAAAAGGAAAAAAAAATCTGGGGTAGCAATACTTTTATCTGATAAAATAAGACTTTAAAACCAAACTTACAGTAAGACACAAAGGAGGAAAATACATATGCTAAAGGAACAGTCCAACAAGAGAATATAATGCCAGTACACATCTATGCTCCCAACATAGAAGAACCTAAACATGTGAAGTTAATCTTGATGTACATAAAGGGAGAGATCAACAGAAATACATAGCCAAGGATTTTAATACCCCATTGACTTTGATGGATAGATTTTCCAGAGAGAAGATCAACAAGGAGACAGTACCCTTAAACTACACATTAAATCAAGGATTTAATTGATATCTGCAGAGCACTTCACTTCAGAGCAGCAAGATACACAAAATTTTCAAGTGCACATGGAACATTTTCTAGGATAGACCACATGCTAGGACACAAAACAAGTCTCAATAAATTTAAGACTGAAATTGTATCAAGCATCTTCTCTAACCACAATGCTATGCAACTAGAAACCAATCACAAGAACACTGAAAAACATACAAAGACATGGAAGCTAAGTAACATGTTATTAAATAATGAATGGGTAAACAACAAGATCAAGGAAGAAATCCAAAGATACCTTGAAACAAATGAAAATGAGGACACAACAATCCAAAATCTGTGGGACACTGGAAAGTAATCCTAAAAGGGAAATTCATAGCATTACAGGCCTATCTCAAAAAATAAGAAAAAGCTCAAATAAACAATCTAACCTCACAGTTAAAGGAACTTGAATTGGAACAAGAAACAAAGCCCAAAGTGTGTAGAAGGAGAGAAATAATACTGATAAGAGTAGAGAGTCTAAAAGAGCAATACAAAAGATCAATGAATTCAAGAGCTGTTCTTTGAAAATATAAACAAGACTGACAAACTTTTAACCAGAATCAGCAAGAAAAAAGAGGACACAAATAATTAAATCAAAAAAGGAAAGAGAAGATACAACAACTGACACCAAAGACATACAAAAGATTGTAAGAAAGTATTATGAACAACTATATGCCAACTATCTTTCTGTACCTTCTGCTTACTTTTACTGTGAAACTAAAATTGCTCTAAGATGTAAAATCTATTTTAAAAAGTCTGTGCCCTGACACAAGCTCCGATCTGTCAACCCAATTTATAATTATCCTTTTAAATATACCCATAAAGCAAGAGCACAATACAGGCAAAGTTAAAAAAAAAAAAAAAAGCAAGCAAAACCTAACTATTGGTTCATTTAAATAATACGAAATATCATAGGCTGTAATTCTAGCAAGAGCTAAGAACAGAAAATTATCAGGCCATTCCTGATCCAGGTAAGCAACACATTTCAATTGTAGAATCTGAAAACACAACACATCTGAATTATTTGCATCATTATCAAGACACAAAGCGATATTTAACTTGCTTGAGCCTTTAACTATGATAATGTTATAAAATATTTCAAAATTTAGCTGTAACATTTATGTAATTAAAGAACTATTATCATTTAATTATCTATTAATTTCTTTTTTTACTATATTATTATCTTCTATGCACAAAGCATAGTAATACATAGTGGGAGTAAAAAAAGACTGTCTGGATCATTAGTTCAAATTACTATAATGGCCTGATAGGTAATCTAAAGAAGTAAAGTGATGTGAGTGAAAGATAACACATAACTGGAACTGGTATACTGGAAAAAATGTATGCTTTACCACAAGGGGGCAGAATCTATACATTTCTCTCTCTGTGTAAACATACAAAAAGAAAAACATCTACAATATCTATTGATAGTACAGTGCTTGGAAATACGGTGCATTTTTGATTTTATAGGTTTGCAGTGTCCAGTAGCACTTGTTTCCTGTCCAGTTTCTATATAAGATATTCTTTTGCATTTGAGCTAAAGAACTTTCTACCAATGGCTCCTGACTTTTAAAGTTCAAAGTCCTTCGTAAGCGATATGCCCTAACACAATACGCACTCAAGTGAACCTCCACAAAAACTGGACATTTTAAAGTCCAGAGTTTACTGATTTTGATTGAAATTTCTTTGCTACATTATCAAGGCTGGCTGGAACAACAAAACAAAACAAAACAAAACAAAACAAAACAAATTACACAGCTGGACAAGACAGTCAAATGCCCAAGCCAGAAAATGTACTTTTTTCTCTGCCATGTTCAGAGACTTTGCATTTACTCAGTGGATCCTTTCTAGAGTGCTCATTCTCACATGTAAGGCATAGTATCTCACACAGCAGGGACCAAAAATTAATGTTTCTAACAGAGAAATGACAGCTGCAAAGAAGGATCAGGCAACACGTACCATTTCCAAAGTAAAAGTCCTAGGTTAAAAGATTCCCTAGAGAACTACAAAACAAAGGAGCCTAATTTATTGTCCTTAGATATCAAAATTAATTCCCAAGCCCTCCAAGGTTTGGGAGAGAAGCAACTGAAAGCAGTTTAAGTAAAAGTAGTAAGATATATGTAGCCAAATCAGAAGTTTAAAAGTGAGATGACATAGAATGCAAAAGTATGAGCATTTTAATGTCAGCAAAGAAATTATGTTCTTTGTCAGATCAATGAACTCTTTTTTTCCTTTCGGTAGTAAGCCTACTTCTATTCCTGGGTAACATACTTTGGTTATTATCCACATTTTGGATACAAAATGAGCATGGCCCCATTTGAGATTTATGGTTTTAACTTTAACTATAATTTTGTGCTTTTCAGGAAGCAGGAATGGAGGAAGACAGCAAGATGAACCATGATTAGGATTCTGCCAATGAAACAGGAGGCAAGAGAAACAATATGTGCAAAGAAGTGAATGAATATCATGACAAACTATGGAAGCTAAGGTTAAAAACAAAGTAGACAGATAAAGACATAGGCAACCAAGTGATAGTGTCAAATTATTAAAGGTGAAAATGAGGATGAATTTTAGAATGAGGAATGTAGTCAGACAATGAGGTGATTTAAATCAAGATTTTAGAGGTGGTAAAGGTACTGATGGTAAGATGTAAATTATTATCTTGGAAACAAGTACTGGAGCTGTAGTAGAGAGCAGGATAACTAAAGAGATCAGGAAACAAATTCTCCAGGCTGTTGAATGATAATCACCAGTGTGGATTTTGACTGACCATTACTAGGAATGACAACATGAAGAGCAACAGTAGCAAGGAGGATAATGGACTTGACACTAAGATCTTCAGTGACTAAAGACAAACTGATGAGGACACTAGATGACTGACATAAGAATAGGCAGTAAGGTGAATAGTCTGATAGTTAAAAATACTTTATATAAAAAGTTTTTAAACACAAATTAAAAAACCCCACAAATTCATAAACTGCATGTTATATGAACATGATTTGGAAGTTTACAACAAAAATCATCATTGTAGTTGCCTAAGAAGAGAAGGAAATGGAAATAGAACATTTTGATAAAGTTAAACTAGCAAGGTAAATTTAAACTTTTTCATACACTGTAATACGGCGATTTCCAACTGGTGTGCTGTGGCACACTGGTATACAGCAATAATTTTTAGAGCATGCAATACGTATTTAGTCAGGGGCACTGACCTCTTTTCCTTTAGATTATCAAATGAAAAAATGACAAGAGCCCTAGCCAGTGTGGCTCAGCTGGTTGGAGCACTGTCCAGTAAACTGAAGGGTTGTGGATTCCATTCCTGGTTAAGGGCACATGCCTGGGTTGAGGGTTTGGTCCCCAGTAAGGGTGCATGCAAGAGGCAACCAATCGATGTTTCTCTCTCACATTGATGTTATTCTCCCTTCCTCTCAGCCTTCTTTCCCCCCTCTCTAAAATCAGTAAGCATGCCCTTGGGTGAGGATTAAAAATATGTCTACATCTCTTAATTCTGTGCACGTACCATAAAAAAAAATGACAACAAAACAAAACAATAGCCATCAAGTGTTTATGCCGTCTTAAGTCATAAATATATAGGTCATATAACAGAGCTGCATCTTAATTGGTCATGTTGCATAATAAGGTTGTACCTCATTTGTTAATTCTTGGTACCAGAAATCCTCATATACAAGTATAGGCACCTGGTTTTTTTAAAAAGTCACTCTGAAGCAAAAAGGGTAGGTAATTTCTATTATTATCTTTTTTTTGTAAATCAATTAAAATTATGCCTATTCTTTTGGTCAGTTTGGCAAAAAATATATTTTTTGGTGTGCCACAGAACTTTAGTAATTAATTTATGTGTGCCCTGAGATGAAAAAGGTTGAAAATTGCTATTCTATTAGTTCAATAACAAATGCCTACAGGGAAAACAACAAGTCATTATTTAATTACTATTCTTTAGGATTGGTTCTTCTGTTTTCAAAATGTCATATTATCATAAATAAAAAGGGATAATTCAATAAAAAATTTTTTTTTCAGTTCAACATGTGTGTAGGAAGCAGTCTGGGTATTTGTATATTTGGCCATAAATGGGACACCAATCCTTAATTTGTGGAACTGTCACAAATTTGCACATAGTTATCTCTTTTTATCCTTATCCTCCCACATACCCCCTTCCCTTTGGCAACCATCAGCTGGTTCTCTATCTGTGGGTCTGTTTCTGTTTTGATTATTCATTTGTTTTTCTTAAGATTCCACATATAAGTGAAATCATATAGTATTTGTCTTTCTCTGACTTATTTCACTTAGCACAATACTCTATAGGTCTGTCTATGTTATTGTACATGGCAAATTAGCATTCTTTTTTATTGCTGAGTAATGCATAGTTGTTTTGAATAGATAAGGTAGCATAATAAATATGATTGATACTTAAATTGGTGAATAAAATAGCTTACTGTTGAATTTACATCTCTAATCACAAATTAAAATACATAAAGCCCTCATACAAAGTTTGTGTGCAAGATCAACTATATGTAAGAATTTTAAACACATATCAAAGTTTTTTTCTGACACAAATGAAATACGATGTCATTCCTGTCCATTAAAGAGTCTAAATACTATTGACAAAATAATTTAGTTATACTTGAATAAATTCTCAATGAGCAGATATAAAAGATGTACCACTTGAGGACAGTATATACATTTATTTTATTTTATTATTAAAAAATGTATTTTTTAAATCCTCGCCCAAAGACATTTTTTCACTGCTCTTAGAGGAAGGGAGAGAGAGAAACCCTGATGTGAGAGAGAAGCACTGATTGGTTGCCTCGTTTATACACCTGGACCAAGGATCAAACCAGCAACTTAGGTACGTGCCATGACTGGGAATTGAACCTGCAAATGGGACAATGCTCCAACCAACTGAGCCAGCCAGGACTACATTTTTTTTTCTTTTTTTTTTTTTAAAGATTTTATATATTTATTCTTAGAGAGGGAAGGGAGGGAGAGAGAGAGAGAGAGTGAGAGAAACATCAATGTGCAGTTCCTGGGGGACATGGCCTGCAACCTAGGCACGTGCCCTGACTGGGAATCCAATCTGCGATGCCTGGTTTGCAGCCCGCGCTCAATCCACTGAGCTACACCAGCCAGGGCACATTTTGAAATATAATTTATATTTTATAGTGATGAGTGATGGTAATGAAGTCTGACAAGTTTAAAACTGGAAATACTGCTACTTATAAAATCACAAAAATCTCTACAATTTAGAAAGGAAAACTTGGAAAAGCAGATTATAAGGAGTACATTTAAGATCTTTATATTACACATGAGTGCTTCTAATATCAACACTGCATTAAACAAATAAAACTCATTTTTTTAAATCAACACAAACATATTAAAATATATTTAAATCTCATCTCAACTTGTACATAAAAAAAACTGACAATTAAATAGGAAACACTACATAAATGCTTTCACAACAGTTCAGTTCTAGGCAATACAATTTTATTGTATACAAATATACAGTTAGGCAGTACACTAGGAGCTTGAAGTACAGAAATAGTATCTGTGCATACAGTTGTGAGTATAAAAAAGCCCAAGTTTTAGAAATACTGTATTTTAAATTAGTGTTTCTCAAAGTGTGGGCCATGAACCAGTAGCACTAGAAACAGAATTCTCTTGCTTGCTAAAAGAATCAATTGCTGGTAATGGAAAAAAATACAAAAAAACAAACAAAAAAAACTACTAAAAAAATCTTTAGCCCTGGCTGGTGTGGCTCAGTGGTTGAGCGCTGGTTCAAAGGGTCAAATCAAAGGGTCACTGGTTCAATTTCCAGTCTAGGTAGGGTACATGTCTGGGTTGTAGACCAGGTCCCCAGTAGGTGGCCAATGAGAAGCAACCACACACTGGTGTTTCTCTCCCTTCTCTTCTATTCAAATAAATAAGTAAAATCTAAAAAAAATTTTTTTAAACCTACTAGGTCAGAATGTTTAATAGTTCTATTAAAAATATTTGTATATTGCTTAAACTTTATATTGTAAAACTTTTATTAAAATACCTAACAATGAAGGATATAATAACATGGGTTAAAGCAAAAAGACTTACAGTTGGTGACATCAGGTGGTGTGTAGCCATCATTCATATACATACTTGTGGGTTTTGCTACCTTCAAGTAAACAAAATCAGATGTGTTCTTTAAAGCAGTCACTGCTTCTTCATGAGTAACTTCTTCTAAACACACACTATTCACCTAAAAGAAAATCCCCAAGGCATTTATTTTCAAACATTTTCACTTGCTTTCTGCTTTTTGGTGATAAACAATTAGATATAAAGATATGGAAAATATGGGACTGATTTAAGGAATATAAAGGTGTGTGGAAAGAAAATACCCATTTTTTATCATCTATATTAGGAAGTTGTTTATATAAGTTAGTGAAATAACCAATCTTGATTTCAGCCCCTATTCCCTCCCAATCTCCAAGGGTGAACCTCTTTCTATGTAGGCATTTTAGGAATGTGTGTAGGTATATTTTAGTTGTTTTTTTTCTTTAAAGAAAATTAGACCATATTAAGGTTTTTGTTCTGCAACTGGATTTTGACTATAATGTATCTTACAGATCATCCCATTTTGGGTCACAAAGAACTGTCTCATTTAAAAAACTGTCACACAGTACATCATTGTACAGTTCTATAATAATTTATAAAGCCATTCCAATCTTAACAGATATTTAAACCAACCTAAGTAAATGGATTTAGTAATTTATACCCACAAAATGAGTGCCTATCTATTGAGACCTTTGCAAACACTGAATATTATCAATTTATTAAAAAGACTACAAAATGATGCATGTTTTAATTTGTACATCAATTATATTTATATTTATATTTATATTTCCAGTTTTAATAGTCAGGTTGAGTTTTTTTTCAATTATTTATTGGTGGCCATTCAGGTAAAAAGAGAATTTGCATTCTGTGCAAAAAGAGAATTTTTAGGTAGTGGTGGTGTACCCTGCGACCTTCCTAAACTTATTATTTTATTTACGTACTAGTAGGTTCCTTAGGATTTTCTATTGCAAATATAGTTGTACCTTTTCTTTCTCAATTTCAATGTCTTTTTCTTTTCTTATTGCCCTGGCAATCAGCACAACATTGAATAGAAGTGGTACTTTGTGTCTTTCAAGGAATTTGTCCATTTCATTTAAGTTATCTATGTGTTGGCATATAGTTGTTCGTAAATAAAAGTATTCCCTATGTCTTTTCTTTCATTCCTACTTTTAGAAATTTGAGGCTTCTATTTTCTTGGTCTAACTAAATGTTTATAAATTTTATTGACCTTTCAAAGAATCAAGGTTTGGTTTTCCTGATCTCTATGGTTTTCCTATTGCCTATTTCATAAATTTCTACTCTAATCTTTATTATTTCCTTCTCTCCTATGCTAACTTTGGGTTTAGATTGATCTTAGTTTTGGTAAAATTTTTTAGCAAAGAAATAAAATACTAGAAGTGTTTCTAATATCTTAAATTACAATGTACTAATAAACAAGTATTTGTTTTAGTATATTTTTCATTGCCCTAGTTTGTACCTTTATAATCAACAGGAGAGATTTTTTTTGATAGTGAAGATTTTAATATACATTTTTAGAATTTAATGGATTAAATAATGTAAAAATAATCAATGCACAGGACTCTAGTAATTCATCAATAAACTCAACAAAATTTCATTTCCTACAAAGAATGTATATTATTTTCTAACACTCATTAAATACTTATAAAATAATAAAATATTTTACTATTTTGAAAATGGTAATAAATCCCAAAAGGTATTCATTTAACAAATTACAAGCCCTAATAATAAACCTTTCAACATAGACTAACGAGCGAAGTAAAAATGATTCCTACACCTAGGAGAGTATCTATACCAGATGATAAATTATTTAGACAGAAATAAAAAAGTGAGCACATTATAAGTACCTATGCAAAACAAATAAGGATATTTTCTTTTTTAAACATATTTTATTGATTATGCTATTACAGTTATCCTATTCCCCCCTTCACTCTCCTCCACCCTGTATACCCTCTCCCACCCACATCCCCTCCTTTAGTTCATGTCCATGTGTCATACTTATAAGTTCTTTAGCTTCTGCATTTCCCATACTGTTCTTGCTCTCCCCCTATTTTCTACCTACCATCTATGCTACTTATTCTCTGTACCTTTTCCCCTTCAACAAGAGTTTTAATGTTTTGACAAAAATTTCTAAATATCACAGGACAGCTGTAACTTTCCCCACTGACTATTAATATTGCTTTGTAGGGTTTCAGCTGCATAATAATTTTTATAGTCTCAAACTACCATGTATAGTTAGTACTGTCTGCATTTTGAAATATATAGCTGTGGTATACTTTTCCTTTAGTGGCCTGCAGTGAACCATGCATCTTGGTATTCACATCTTGTAAAATCTCCTCCTACACTGAATCTTGCTTGGCCATGTAACAAGCTTTAGTCAATGACACGTTAGTAACTGATGCAGAGAGAGGATTGATATATGTCACACACTAGACCTTGTCTTCTTGGAAAGCTCTTCTCTTGGTATATTCCTCATGGAACCTGGCCACCATCCTGTGAGAAACTCAATTTCGCCATGTGGAGAGGCTACTGGAGAATTAACACTTGGCTAACAGCCCCAGTTGAGCTACCAGCTGACAGCCAACAACAATTTGTCTGCCCTATGTGAGCCAACTTGAAAGTGAATCCCTGGCCCTAGTTGAGCCACCCCTGTTGACATTATGTGGAGTTGAGAAGGCTGTCTTATCTCTACTCAAACTGCAGAAGTATAAGCATATAAATGATTATTGTTGCCTTAGTCATTAATTGTGTGTGTGTGTGTGTGTGTGTGTGTGTGTGTGTGTGTAGGCAGCATTAGATAACTGATAGAAGAGCTGACAAGATCTGATAAGGGATTCAATGTGGAGTGTGGAAGAAAGAAGATTAATCTCCAGTTTTAGATCTGGGCAAATAGAAAGCCCAAGTTCCCATTTAATGAAATGTGAAGACTGTGCAAGAAGCAGGAGAGCAAGGAGTAGGGAAAGGACACAAAAGTTCATTTTTAGATATATTAAATTTAAGATGACTTGGGACATAAGAAGGAGACTAGATGAAATCTCTTAGGGCTTTTGAAATGTTTTGATAAGAACTGAAGTTAGAAATTTTTATATTGGGTAGGCCAAAAAGTTTGTTTTCTCCATAAGATAGCTCTAGTAGCTCTAGTTGTTCTTTAACTTCATTTAAAACAATTTGTTACTTTGTACTGGGACATCTGTCATATCAGCATTTATTTTAAAAAAAGAAGCCCTGGCTGGTGTGGCTCAGGGGATTGAGTGCTAGACTAGGTACCTAAGGGTTGCCAGTTCAATTCTCAATCAGAGCACATGCCTGGGTTGCGGGCCAGGTCCCCAGTTGGGGATGTGTGAGAGGCAACCACACATTGATGTTTCTCTTCCTCTCTAAAAAGAAATAAATGAAAATCTTAAAAAAAACACACACAAAAAACCACTTACCAGAATTGGTGAATTTTTGTGTAGTCACTTTAATATTGAAGATGGGAGAAAATATGCACCATTTTTGGCAAATTATGCTTTATTTCTTCAAGAAAGATAAAAACAAAATTGAAATGCAAAATAAGATTTGTGCAGTGTATGGAGAGGGTACTGTGACTGATCGGATGTGTCAAAACTGGTTTGCAAATTTTGTGCTGGAGATTTCTTGCTGGATGATGTTCCATGGTCAGGTGGGTAGACCAGTTGAGGTCGATAGTGATCAAATTGAGATATTGAGAACAATCAACTTTATGCCATACAGGAGACAGCGACATACTTAAAATATCCTCATCAGTAAAGTTACTGGTGAAAATGAAGAATGTGTCTTCTATTTTATGGACAAACTAAATGGACTTTTTCACCAACCCAGTATTTCAGTCATGCAAAAAAGTGGTGTGTGTGTGTGTGTGTGTAAAAATAAAACTAAAGTTCAGAATACTTATCACTATCATGTGAAAATGAGACCCATTAAGTTATTTGACCACCTGTCAAAGAGAGAAGAGAAAAATACAAGCATTGAGTCTGGATCACTTTACATTTAGAGTTAGGGAGCAGATACATCAAAAAGGAGAATAAGAAGTGACTAGTGAGGTAATGGAAATACCAAGGCAGAAGTTATTGTTCAGTAAGTGGAAAAAGTGTTTGAAGAAGGAAGAAGGTATGTCAAAAACTTGATGTGTCAATTAAGATGAGAGCTAAGAAATGAATAATTTCAGTGGAGTTATGACAACAAAAGCCTCATTAAATGTTAAATCAATATAAATTGTTGGCTCCCTACCACTAAAACTGATTCTGAGGAAACCATGAAGGAGAACATGGTATCCAAGAAATTAAAAAATAAAAGTGAGAAACCCAGTGGAGAAGAAAGGTTCTTCTGACCTAGTATACTTGTATATGTGTATAGTGTTGGAGTGTGTGTGTATGTAGGTGATGGTGGGGGGTGTTGGCTATAGCTTGGGGAAGTATGACAAGTCATGGCTGTGAGAGGATAAGCTAGGGAAAAGCATTTCAAGGTCAGTTCCTTTCACTCCCCCATCATTAATTCAAAAAATAATCCATCTGTCTCCTTGCTGCAATAATAAACAGTATTGGACAGCATGTAGAACAAAGGAATTATTTATATATTGCTGATACAAATGTAAAATCTTTACAAGTAGTTTGGAAAATAATGATGATTTGTTATAATGTTACTGATAATTTGTTATAATGTTACTGATACTCCATGATCCATTAAATTCCATGCTTAAGTAAATACTTAAGTGAAACTCTTATACCCTGTACATGTTCACTAGAACACATAGTAGGTTTTCCTGACAGAATTATCCATAGTAACAAAAACAAAGAGAAAAAAAAAGAAAATAACCCAATTCACCCCTACATGTGCCTTTTCAAGATTTACTTGAATCTACTTGCTACTAGGCTTTGGCTGCTTGCTTAGTGGAGACTCCTGGCTGCTTCTCCTCTCACCTTGCCTCCTACTATAACCAGCTCTTTCAACCTTTTCTGCAGTAAGGACTGGGCTTGGGCACGGCTGATGTGTTCCACATAGTGAGAGCACATCAAAAGCCCATGTCTGACCAGCATAGACTACTAAAGCTCTATGTAGCTCTTCTGACCATTTCTGCATTCAAGGGAACTGCTGTGCCACAGAGTGAGGGAGCTGGTTTCCCTAGAATTTTCCCAAAAGAGTTGGGTAACAGAATAAAAAATTAACCCCTGAGGGGCAAACTCTAATTAAAGAGAGATAGGGGACTAAAAGGGCCAGGAGAGAAATCCTTTCTTTTTCCTATGTCTGGATCTAAGGTTTAGTGGTTCTACATTACATGCTTGAAAGACTGTCCTACATGACAAGCTTTAATAAAAAAACTACATTTTCTTATGAAATTATAGCCAGCTCTGAAACATAATACCTGATATTGGCTTCCCCTTATTCTCTGTCTCACTTTTTATTTTCACTCACTCTAGGTTTGTTGAGATTCCACCACTCCATTACACATTATTTGTATAGTAGCTTTTCTTCTACGGAACATGCATGGGCTAAGACAGTTATTGATGAAGTTAGATAAATAAATTGCGGTATAGTCACAGAACAGAATATTAAGTAGAGGTGAAATGGATAAACTTCAGCTCTAAGCAGCAATATGGATAAGTCTTAGTAAAACAATATATAGTGAAAAAAAAGTATTAAAAGACTACATATAGTATAATAGCCTTCTAAAAATTTTCAAAACAAATAATACTAAACAAAGTATTTAGAGATAGATATGTGATTAAATAATTTTTAACATGTAAAGGAATGACAAGTTGTTCTTCTAGTTCTTAGTTTAGGTAATGACTTTACTAGTTTTCATTGTATTATAAATAAAATAATCAATTAAGTGCAAAACTAAAAAGAAAAAGAGGTCACACATGAACAAAGAATAACATTGTGTTATGAAACTAAGAATTATGATTAAATAATTTTGTACATCCAAGCCCCTAACCCTTCAACAAAAAATTGTAAGAAAAAATAGAAGGGATGGGGGACAAACAACAGAAAAAGGGAGGGGAGCTGAGGAAATGAAAATGAAAAATAGAAATTAAAGCAAGAATTATTTGCAGGTTTTGACTAAAGTAAGGCCAGTTTTCACTCATTTAACCAGAAATCACTTCAACATTTCCGGAATGTTGAAATTTCAGAGTCTGTCGTGAAAAAAAAAAGACATACAATAATTTATAAAACAACATTTCTTATACTTACTGCTAAAAGTTTATCTCCAATCTGAAGTTTACCATCTTTATGTGCGGCACCTCCTTCAATTATTTTGGTTACATAGATGCTATTATCCCCAGGGATATGCTGATTTCCTACACCTCCAGCAATGCTGAATCCAAGACCTGTTTGGAAAACACTAGTTTTAGAATCTCAATAATGTGAACTTCAGTCCAGAAAGAATGGATGTAAAACAGGGGATAATTTCACACTAATGTTTTTAAAAAAGAAAGGAATCTACTTACTTACTTTTAAATTCCTAAATATTTGTTCTGCAATCAGTGGATAATTGTAAATATAGGTATTCCTGAAGTTACAAAAAAGTTCCTTTTTCTCCCTACCAGGTTATGTTTTAAAGTCTCTTTGTAAATGAATAGTTCGTTAGTTCAAAGAGACATTGTAAAATTATGTTTCACTTTAGTTTCCAACATAACTGTGCCTTTTACTAACACTTTTAATACCTTCATGACGCTGAAACAATTAAGAAAAATAATAAAACTGTTGGTGGTGGGCAGAACAGGCTTCAGAAATGTGGATAATTTTGCTATTTTTCCAATATTCTGTTAATTAACTTTACAGAAGATTTCTGGAATTCATAAATCCTATAGCTTTAGTACCAAACAAATTTGTAGCTCTCTATTCCTTTTTCTGTTCATTGGAGTACCATCTCTTATATGAACGAAAACTAGAATCAGTATTTCTATATATTCTGAATTTCATCAATGTTCTAAAAATTCAGAAATCACATGTTAACAGTTTTCATTGCAGATGAACTGCTAATGACACATTCACATTTTCTTCTTTTAACTTAGTCTATGTGCTTGCATTTAACATACTATAAGGATTACAAGTTAGTATAAACACTATACATAACTTCAAAGTATTTAAGTATCGACCTAAGACAAAAATCAGTAGAAATATGAGCCGAAATTCTAAAAATTCATGCAAGTTCTATAGACTACCATTATTAATTGTAGAATGTGTCATAAATAACTTCATAGTTATATTTAACTCAAAGACTTTTTACTTAATTTGCCTTAGTTTGATTTATTTATACCTTTAGGACCTTTAATGAGCTTTATTTCCATTATTTTTTCGGATACTGGCTTCCGTCTTTTTACATACAAGCGTACGATAGACCCTGCTTCTTTTAATGCTTCAACTGCTTTGCTATGTGTTACATCACGAACGTCTACTTCATTTACTCGCAATATGCAGTCATTGACCCTGAAGAAAAACATTAAAAATAAAAATTAAATATTAAAACAAATATCAATTTTTACTTTGCCATTTTTTCTTGTTCTTTTGATTTTATGGTAAAGAGAATCACTTACTAGAGAAAATATAAATAAACTGCACTTGAATGGGAGTAAGGGGGCGAAAACTGTACTTGAACATTCATTTAAATAAAAAAAAAGAGTTAAAAAAAAAAAAAAGAAATTGCATGTTAAATTCCAATGTATCAAATACTCATATAAATACAAACATTTCCCAATGGCCAGCAAAAGAAACAGTGCAAATAGTAGATTATACAAAAATAATGAATAATAATGACAGCTGCAATTTGCATTATATGTAGGCCTTAATACTTTACAAAAATAGCAAATATTTATTTAGCATTAGCCACATGCCAGGTACTTCTTTTAGTGCTTAACCCTTGTAAGGTAGGTACATATTTATATCACTATTTTACAGATGGAGATACTGAAGCAAAAGAAGTTTAAATAACTTTCCCAAGGCTACCCAAGTAATGATTGATAGAGTTGTGATTCAAAGATAAGGAAACTGAGGCTCAGACTGAACAACTAGCTTAAGGTCACAGAGAAGTAAGCGGCAAAACTGAGATTTATCCAAAAATAAGTTTTGATTGCCTTTCCCGACTTACTCAATTTTAAAATTAAGTTATCTGTTGATATTTATATGAAGTGAAAGATTATATATCTTAATTAAAAGGTTTTTCATGTAAGTAATTTATCTTAATTTGACATAGTAATATGTCAAGTTGATTTGTTCCTAGTTCTCATTTTTCCCCCTAGATCTGGTCTCAGTTTGGGGGAAAGAAGATGGTCAAATTGGGTGGGGAAAGGGAACAAAACACAGTTAAAATTGATCCTGACAAGAATCTATATCTAATTAACTTTTAATATTTAGAGGAAAGAAATTCTATCCAAAGACAGTGATATCTTATAAATATGTTCCTCAATGAAACTAATGGAACATATTAATTTTCACATAAAGCAGCACAAATAAAAAGGTCAGTTATAGAATCAGGAAGTAAATGTCTATATTTACATGATTGGTCAAATCATTAATTTTCTATCTAACTAATTTCATTAATATATAACCTGTTATATCCAGTGGGAAGTTTAGAAACTGAAGAGCTGCATAAACTAGCAATAACCTTAAAAGAAATGTTTTTAATAGACCATTTTAAATCCTTAGTCCTAAAACTTCAGGCTGTCTATATTTATATCTATATCTATATCTACCCACCTATATACATCAAGGGAATAAAAAAGTACCATAATTTATGGCCTAAAGAAACAACTAGGTATGCTAAAGATATCTTCTGAAATGGAACCCTAAATTTAAACAAAAAACCAACATTATTTTCATCTATTCAATTAAGAAAAATACATTTAAAGTTTTCATAATCTTTGTGGCATGAAATACAAACTCAGATATATCTGAGCCCTGTATCTTAAATAGGTTTATATACATGTTTCATACCCAGAAAATATAAAACATTTTGTGAATTTATTTGAAAATACAAAGATAAAAGTTCTAAATGAAAGAAATTATGCTTATAGCACAATTATATCATTCATTCATTATTTGAACATCTATTTTCTGTTAATTATTACGGTATTACTTCTTTTTGGATTTATGTCTTGTTTAGTATGCCTAAAGAAAAATATACTAAGTGGATTCACTACCATAACAAAGTACAAAACATACCGCAATCTTCCATCTTGTGCAGCTGCTCCCCCTGCAATAATTTTGGTAATGAAAATACTTGAGTCATCTCCAATGTGTGGGTTGTCTGTACCTCCTGCAATGCTGAAACCGAGCCCTGAATTTCCCTGGGGACAGAGGGGAAAAAAAATCAAGACTCAATAAGAGTTATCTTTATTGACAAGCCTAGAAACTGTACTAACACAGGGAACCAGCACATAATGGCATATGTGCAGGGAATACGAAATGTTCTAAATTAAGAGATGTAAGGAAGCTCTTTTTTTTTTTTCCCCCTCTATGAGGAATTCAGAGGCATTACGGCTGAGTAGGTGAAGTTGAAGAACATGTACTGAGTACATTTTTGAAGTCCAGTCTACTGTTCTTTCTTTAAAAGTATGTGCAATCTGTCCTTATGTTTTACGTTTTAAAGTCTCTTTGATCCGTCATCCATCTACAAAGGTGTCACTACTAGATCTCCTTCTTTTAGACTACACCTCACTCATGTTTGGTTAGGCAAACATCTCCTAAGAGAAAAACACTGCAGGGGTCTTTCTGTTACTATTATTTCTGAGTAGGTAAAACCAACATATTTTAGTCTTTTAAAAAAGGGGTGGGGGTGGTGTTTTTCTTCTGCTAACTTTGTCATCAGCTTATTTTAAAATGACAACATTTTTTCTGCTAAGTAACAGATGCCATCATCCTTGGCTTGTTTAACCAGGACACCTGACTAGCAAAAGGTATTTTTCAATACTCAAAGCCCAACCAGAGAACAATGGTGAATTTTCTTGATAGCAAAGTCAGTTTGTCAAAGCAGTGCTACTTATAGTTTGTTTTATATACTGGATTTATGAATAATATTTTCTTCAAAGTAAGGATTCTACTGTTACTAAAAGTCTCTAAAGACAATTTTCTAAACAAAGGTATTTAAAAACATCTATTTTGGAATGTTCTGACTCTGGCTTTCAGCAACTCAAATAAGTGAACATATCTGGGCTTATTATTTAACTGTTAGTATTAAATGATTTAACGTTACTCCACTACAATGTGTCCTAAAATTCTATTTTAATAAAGCACTTTTTTTCAGTCTAAACTCTTTAAGAGTTACTAGAGTTGCAGTAGTAGTATCAATAGGTTGTGTGAGGTTATCAAGTTACAAGTTTTTCTTAATTTGCTTTTTAATAAATTAAGATATAATTTTAAGTTTAAGGTGTACAATGTGTTGATTTGTTACATTTATATATTACAACTGACTTTCACAGTAGGTTTAGCTAACATTTCTTTTTTTGTGGTAATAACATTTAAGATCTAGTCTCCTAGCAATTTTGAAGTATAAAATACAATACTGTTTACTATAATCACTATGCTGTGCATTAGATATGAGGAACTTATCGTCTTCTAGTTGTGAGTCTGTACCTTTTAACAACACTTTCTCAATTCCTGGTACATGTAAAATCTTTAATCAGTGAAAATACAATGTACAGTCTTGACTGAATAAGGGAATTTAAAAGGCACTGGGAAAGAATAAAAAATAAGAGAAAAAGTTACAATTACATGTCAATTATCTAAATAAAGCTGGGAAACACCATACTGAAACATGTACAATACATTAATATTGTGCTATTTGAAAGTTAGTCTTCCACCTCACTTTAATGGGTGACCCAAATTCAGGTAGTAGGAATAAATAACCATTATACATGCAAAAGACTCTCTAAGGTCTATTTTCACTCAGTCTATACTAGCTTCAAACATAAGCAAATCTAATTATCTAAGTTTTTTGTCTTAAATAAAGGCTTGGGTAAAAGTAGGTTTATAGTTGTGAGAATAAAAAATGGAGTTTATTCTTGTATTATTTGTTAATTATTGTATTATTTTCCATATGAATAGCTGGAAGCCTATTTTTGCCCTACCCTGTATGCAGATATTCAATTACTCAGGAAATTCACTTGTATGGAAAAACTTCATTTTCCCATAATGCCGGTCATGTAAGGTGATTTTACTAAAATATGGCATCAGTTGAATGTAGATATTCTTAAGGGGAAAATATAACAAGAAAATTTACATATCTGATTGTACCCTGAAGGTATTTTCTGACTGGGGGAGTATATAAGTTTATGATATGATCTTGTCAATTAGAAATATGGTTATTATTTTGCTAGGTAAGAATACTGATATAATGACCAGGTTACTAAATACATATTTAAAATAAGTAACATTTTATTACATGAAAAAGTTAATTAAAGTAAAAATTAAATTAAAAACTGTGAAAAATCTGAGAAACTGTCAGTACAAAACAGCCTAAGGAGACATGACAACTAAATATAATGTGGTATCCTGAATGAGATTCTGGAAAAGAAAAACATCAAACTAAGACAATTCAAATGAAGTATACACTTCAGTTAATAATACTGTATCAATATTGATTCATTAGTTGAAACAAATGTATTCTAGTACTGTTAAGATATTAACAATAGGTGAAACTGAGTTCAGGATAATGGGAACTCTAAAACTCTTTTATAAATCTAAAGTTATTTTAAATAAAAAGTTCATTTAAAAAGATTATTAAAGAAAAGCAGTATGTTCTGAAAATATTATGACTAATTTTATGATATGTGAACATATAAAAGAAACAAATATTACATGCTTTTTAACATTTTAATTTTAAAACATATTAAATCAACATATGTATTTAATATGTTACAAATGCTTGAGATATTTTCCCCCATTTATTTACATTGTTGGTGTGTTATCTTTAATTAATTTGTTTTCTTTTTTAATCTTTATTATATTTTTTCCATTACCATTTAGTCCCCTTACACCCCCTCCCCCAGCAATCACCACACTGTTGTCCATGTCCATGAGTCCTTTTTCCTTTTTGCTCATTTCCTTTACCCGATAACCTCCCCTGCCACGTTTATTTTTGAAAGATCTATTCCCCTGGATTCTATATGAAAGAGCAGTGCTGTATATTTAAAGAGTCTTTTGAAGCAAAAGATTTATGCATAAAAACTTAAGATAATTAACAGTTTTTACCCTTTCAAGTGTGATTTCCTCATATTCATAATCTGCATCAGTGCCATTAACCTAATGGGAAAAGGGAGAGAAGTAGCATAGAAATTTAGAGTGTAAAATTTAAAATGGTTTGACAATATAGCTTCATTTTAATAATATTAGGGAAAATTTTCAAGGAATAGAAGAGTATAATATGATTAATGAGCTAACATTCTTGGTATCATGACTTGCAAATATAGAAAGGGTACATTCAGCTTTTAATATTATCAAACACTGACTCTTTTCTACCTTGATTTCATATAGCTTAATCAGTTACCAATTCTTTGATTTTAATACTTCAGTTTTTCTGAAAACCATCATCTCTTATTCTTATGTCTATTACTTTGGTTCAAGCCTTTGTTAATCTCCTCCTGACTATTGCTAATGTAATGTACCCAATCACTTAGATTCGTATTCTCCATTGTTTGAATTATTCTAATGTGTTTTATGCAGATCTTTTTTGGAACCCATGTCTAATAATAACATACTTCTTCTAGAACATTCAGAAACTCATACAAAGCTCTACATGAATTTACCCCAATCTATCACTCAGCTTCATTTCTAACATATATATCTCACCTCTTATGAGCCTTATATATATACACCACCAAATCTAAATGATTTGCTCTTTCCTTTACATGTGCTACAAGTTCCCACCGCCACATCTGTTACTTTAGTATTTACTCTGTCACATTTTACTTACGTATTTTCATGCCCAAATTTGATTTACCATTCTAGTTCTTGCTCACAACTTACAGACCAAGTACTTTCTCTTACTCCTTCCAATTTATTCCCTATTCCTTCCTAGAAGTAATTCCCACAATGAGGGCCACTGGTGAATGATGAACTGTCCTTGGAATCAGATTAACTTGGGTTCAAATCACTGCTTTAACATTTCTGCTCATGTGAAGCTGGGCAAAATACTCAGTCTAGTAAGTCAAATAGGGATTGTGAGAAATTCCATTTCTCTAAGATTCTTACCACCTTCCATACTACATACTCTTTTGCCATATGATTAAACTATCCTAACATCAAGAGATATTGCGATTTCTCCTCCCCCTGGATCTAGGTCCTAGGTGACTTTTGTTAAAACAGAATGTGGCACAAATGATGTACTGTTTCTGACGCTAGGTCATGTGATGCCCTATAGTATTCACATCTGTCTTAGGAATACTGCCTTAGAACCCAGCACCTATAAAGTGATGAAGCTCAGCCTGTGAGGAGATTCAAATAAAGAACAATCAAAACCCTTGGCCAAAAGCCCCATGCTGCACTCCTAATCAACAAGCAGCACCAACTGCCAGTCATGTGAATAAGGCTATTTTGGATCTTCTAATCTTTTGCAATGCCCCAGCCAACACCATGTGAACCAGAATCCTCGAGTTAACCCAGAAAATAATGAGAAATAATGAACTATTTTTTAAGCCACCAAGTTTCAGACTAGTTTGTTTAGCAACACAATAATGAAATGACAATAATAAAATTATGTAAGCTACTTTGCTTTCCTCACCATACTACCCTTGATTCAAGTTCAATTCATGGGCTACAGGTCTTTTAAGACCCATCTCTACTAATTTTTTTGGTTCTTACTACTTATGGCATAAGGTATTCAAACCCAATTGCTACTTTGTTTCTTCCTCTTTCTTTCTTAAAGAGATTTTCTTCTTGTTTTTGAGATTATGTTATCAGTGCGTGTGTGTGTATAAATTATAATTTCTGTGCATCTAGAGTTCAGAAGGGTTATACATATGCATATCCTACCAACATGACTGAAAGTCCTTTCTCTGGGTAAAAATATAATCCATATGAGCAGCTATACCACTTTTCTTATTCTAAAGGTTATTTGTATCATCTTTATTTTTCTTGCTCAGACTTGCTAAAAGTCTATCAGGCTTTGTCAAAGAAAGTCTTAATTGATTACTCTATTACATTGTATGCTATTACTTTCTGCTTTTGTTTTTATCAATCCTTTATTTTCTTTAGACTATTTAAAAAGTTGCTTGAGTTGAATGCCCAATACATTTATGCTTATTAGTCTCTATTTTTAAAAAATCCATCAAAGTTAATATATTTTCCTTAGCTTTGGCAAAGTTCCAAAATTGCTACACTGGGCTCTATTTTTGTTTGTTTGTTCATTTCTAAATACAGTAGTCTAAAATTTTATTCTGGAAAACATCTCCATGTAAGTGTGCTTATATGGCTCTTTTGGTGTTAATATGTAAAGGTTTTGTATTGTGACTTATGATTTCTACTTTAAAGAATTTGAGATTTTCATCATTAAGCCTTCTCATAAGGTAGATACTTAGTAAATATCCTTGTGCTTATTTAATGCTATGTCATGATGTACTAATATTTGGTGAGAATTCTAGGTATCATAAAATATAGTGATTTTAAAACGGTGAACAGTGAGAAAGTCATGTAGACGCCAAATGACTTATTCCTAAACTCTGAATAACATGAAACTAACTGATGAACAGAGACAATTCAATTACAGCATTAAACACTTTGAAACTGGGCTTCTAAATGCCAAGAGTACACTACCCAAAACACACATTACTCTATAAATACCACTTCATTAACAGTAAATGCGGAAAAAAAATGGTGGTGTAGGTTTGCTTAGTTTTCTTTTCATAGTATCTTTACAGAATGTGGCTTCCAACAGGAAAGGAATAGTTGGCTAATGGGCTTATTACTCTCAACAGAATACAGTGAGAAGTAATTAGGTAGAAACAAAATTAGAGAGATCCATCTTTAGATGATCTAATTACAAAACGAATATATCTTGGGAAAATGATGATCTCTACATTATATTCCTGCTCAGCAAAGAGATCTGCTTTCTACTTTCTCAAGTATTCTTTAAAGCCACCAGTAAGGTGTTACAGTTTTCTTACTATAAACTCTACATTTCCTGTTAAGCTGATTGCTAGGTGTGTTTCATATTTTTATTGACAAAGTTAATGGACTCATACTTCCAACTGGTTGTTGCTAGTGTATTGGAATTGCATTTATTGTTTAACTCCTAAAGTTGTATAATTTTTTCTTTTTAATACAACTTGCTTTAACTATGGGTACATAAGCACCATAAAGAAGTATAGGATAATTTATGACACAGGTATCTTTAGTCCTTTATTGGCTCAAAGATTTTACTTTTTGAATCAGCAACACTAATATATCCACACAGCACAGACAAACTCTATTACATAATTGGTATAACACTTGTCCAAAGGAAGATTTTTATTTTTAGTTTTTGAATATTTATGTGCACTTTATTCACATGCCGGCAATCTGAGAAGATGGCAGGTTATGTACCCTAAAAACCATCTTAACATGTCATCTCAAGCTGACCTTTTTATTGACTGTGCTATTACAGTTGTCCTGATATTTCCCCTTTTGCCCCCTCCACCCAGCACCCTGTACTCCCTCAGGCAATCCCCCCACCATTGTTCAAATCCATGGGTCATGTGTGTAAGTTCTTTGACTATTAGCTTTCCTACACTGTACTTTACATCCCCATGGCTACTGCATTACTACCTATTTTTACTTCAAAGGAATACTTTTAGAAAGCCCAATCATTTCCTATTGTTTAGGTACATTTCAGTAACACCTTAACTATAGAGTAATATATTGAAATTCAGTATTTTATCTATTACCATTTATATGACTTATGGTTTATATTAATGCATAATCTCAGGCAATTAAAAACCTCAAAATCTGTATCAACACAAGGTTATAAAATGTATTGGGAAGAAAAAACATGTTCTTCCTAATGAAAAATTAACATAACTAAATACAAAGTATTAACTCCCCAAAATAACTTACTTAAATATTTTTCCTAAATAACAGATAGCCATTTGGGTTGATTTTAAAATACTGTATTTATCAATTATGATATGGGAGGAGAAACTGAAGTTTTTAGTATGTAAGAGAACTACCAAAGTCAAACTGCATAATTTTACCTTATCTTCACTGTTCATGATCTGTCTTAAGGAAAATAAACACAAAAGAACAGATGTGAATTATTTCAACATTTCCATTCATTACTGGAACCAATAGGATCTCTAGATTTTTGTCTTTAATTTTGCCTTTCCTTAACATTTTTTACTGTTTAAGGAAAGAATAGGAATACATGAAGAGAAAAATCAACCCAAGGCTAATGAAATTATATTATCAGTTAAGAGTTAAAACTGAACATAACACATCATACTTAATGGTAAAAGACTGCAAGCTTGAACCCAAGGATCATAAACAAAATAAGGATAAGGATGTCTGCTCCTGCCACTTTTATTAACCATTATAGTGGAGGTTTTAGCCAGGGCAATTAGGCAAGAAAAACAATTAAAAGGCATCCTGACTAAAAAAGAAGAAGTACAATTATCTCAATTTGCAAATGACATGATCTTATGTTGAAAATCGAAAGAAATCCACACCAAAAAACTATTAGAGGTAACAATGAGTTCAGTAAGGTCAAAGGATTGATAGATACCAAAAAATCTGTTATACTGCCATACACAAGCATGAAAAATCTATAAATAAAATCAAGAAAACAATCCCATTTATATTAGCATTAAAAGAAGATAATGAAAACAGGAATGATTTTAACAAAACTGTTAAGAGTTGTACACTGAAAATAGCAAAACACTGAACAAAAATGAAAGCTTTATTGTAAATGAACAGAAAGACATTTTGTGTCAATGGATTACAAGATATAATATTGATAAAATGGCAACACTACTCCTAAAATTTACCTGTAGATTCCATTCAATCACCATCAAAACCCCAGGTGTCTTTTTTGTGTGTGCAGAAATTGATAGGCTGATCCTAAAATTTATATGGAAATGCAAAGAACCCAAAAGCCAAAACAAACTTTAAAAGTTATGGGACTTACACTACCTGATTTCAAAACTTATTACAACTGACTACTGGCATAAGAATATATGTACATATGAATAGAAAATAATTACAAGTTAAAAAATAAACCCATATATTAGTGATGAACTGATTTTGTACAAGGGTGTCAAGACCATTCAATAAAGAATAGTTTTTCCAATAAACAGTGATGAAACAATTGGATACCTGCATGCAAAAGAATCAAGTTGGACTTTTACCTTCCACAATATATAACATTAACTGAAAATGGATCAAAGACCTAAGAGTGAGAGCTAAAACTATAAAACTCTTAGAAAAAAAAATAAGTCCTTGTGACCTGGGATTAGGCAATAGTTTCTTGGATATGACATTAAAAGCATAAGTGAAAATGTGTATGTGTGTTGTGTATGAATGAATGACTCTTATGCTTCAAAGGAGATAATCAAATGTAAAAAGACAATCCACAGGAGAAAATTTGTGTAATCAAATATATGATGATAAATAACTTATATCTAGAATATAGACATAATTCTTACACATTATTAATAAAAGATAGTAATCCAATTAAAAAATGGGCAATGGATCAGAATAGACATTCCTCCAAAAGAGATATACAAATAACCAAGAAGCATATGAAAAGATGCTCAACATTAGTCATTAAGTATATGCAAATCAAAGCTACAATGAAGTATCACTTGATACCCACTAGGATGGCTATAATAAAAAAGTCCAAAGCATTGTTAATGAAGAATAGTAAGACTGGTGAGAATATGGAGAAACTGAAACTCTCATATATTGATGGTGGGAATGTAAATGGTGCAACTGCTATGGAAAACAGGTGGTTTCTGAAAAACCTATATATATGATGCAATAATTCTACCACTAGGAAATGAAAGCAGGGACTCAAAATCAACAGAAAGAATAATAAAAAAATTGGTATATACACATAATGGAATATCACTTTGCCATAAAAGAAACAAAGGTTCATGCATGAACCATGAAAATAGGCCAAGTGAAAGAAGCCAGACACAAAACAGTACATACTGTATGATTCTATTATACAAATGGCCCAGAATAGACAAATCCATAGAGACAGAAAGTAGATTAGTGGTTGTCAGGGGCTGAAGGAAGGGCAGAGTGGGGAGTAACTGCTAACAGGTATGAAGTTTTTTTTACAGGGTGATACAATGTTCTGGAATAAGAAAGTGGTGGTGATGGCATGATATTGCGAATAACCTAAAAACCAATAAATTGCACTTTAAAAAGGTAGGTTTTTGTGGTTATGTGAATATCTCAAAATTTTTAAGGTCAAAAGGTAGAAAAGGTGAGCTATAAACAGAAATGCAAATTAAATCAATGAGTTAATACAGTTTAAACATGTTAACAAAAGATTAAAAAGTTTATTACCACACTGTGCTGGTTGACAGTATGGCGTAAAAAATAGATACTTTTAGGGAGGGGGGGTGGGAGGACTTGAATGGGAGTAAGGGGATGAAAACTGTACTTGAATATTCATTTAAATAAAAACAAAACAAAACAATGTTTGAAGAGAAAAGGAAAAAAAGATGAAAATTCAATAAAAAAAGATACTTTTTGTTGAATTATAAATGGGCAAAACTCTATGAAGTGCAAATTGTCAATAATAATTGAATCTAAAAATTGACACTCTTTGAGCAATCTATGTATATTAGTATGTTCTAAATATATATTTGTATATATATACAACATATCTATATAAAAATTATCAGGGCATTGGTTTTTACATGGTAAAAGGTTAGAAACAACACACTTATGCATGCGTATGCAGAGAATGTTTATAGACAGACATATGACCACTACTAACACTTTGTGTTTTAGTCAAGGGAAACTGGAAGACTAGAAGCAGAAGTGGAAGAACCATTTACTATACACTGGATAGCCTTTTGTATCTTTTGAATTTTGTACCATGTACATGTGCATGTATCACTTGTTCAGTTACTTAATTTGGGGAAGTGTAATGACTACAGAAAGGGCAAAAATGTGTTCTAAGGTAGCAGCTATAATTTTTCTTATTTTTATTTATCAATACATAGTTGATTAGGGAATTAATGAAGGAATAATAAGTTTAAAAAGGATTCTGGAATACATTTTAAATTTCAGAATTAAATTCCTATTTTCTAAAGTTTAAGATTGTTTTACCCAAAGAAAACACATGGTTTTTTGCCTACATGAAGCAAGAACCACAGAGGATAGCTACCACCCAAACATTTCACACTGTGTTCTTGAAGTATGATCAAGTAGCACACTGACAAATCTTGCTTGAGGAGTTAGAATTTATCTTACTGCTTTGTGTCCAGAAAAGAGTTAACGTATCAGGCCTAAGGCTGCTATTTCTAGAAGGGTCTTAGCAGATAGTTGAGAGATTGATTTTGGGCATGTTAATACCATTCCCCAACTGAAAGGGTAATAATTTACTGTGGCTAGTTTATAAAGACAGTGCATTTTATGTTCAACACCAGCTTTCCCCTTTTGGGAGCCTGGAAATTTGGTATGTGCTGGACAGAGGGTGCCTAGCTGAACAACTGGCCATAAAAATTGTTGCAGTGAATCCACAATGAGTTCCCTGGTCAGAAACACTCCACACAAGTTGCTGCATTTATTGCTAGGGAAAAGAGTGTTCTGTGTGACACCTCATCAGAGGAAGAAAGTATAAGGAAATCTAAACATGGATTCCTCTAGACATATAGTCATAATCTGACTACAGATCCTAACTTACTACATAGCTGTAATAAATCTTATGCTGAATCTTGTGAGTTCTAGAAAATCTCCCAAAGTGGGTAGTGAGTGCTCTTGGAGACCCC
This sequence comes from Tonatia bakeri, assembly GCA_004024845.1. Classification (NCBI taxonomy): domain Eukaryota; kingdom Metazoa; phylum Chordata; class Mammalia; order Chiroptera; family Phyllostomidae; genus Tonatia; species Tonatia bakeri. Next base: position 29,516 of record PVIA01012245.1, read on the forward strand.
CAGCAAAACTTGCTGAGCAAGAAAAATATTTTTTTGAATGCTATGTCACACAAATTGGAAATCATACAACTTTTACTCCATGTTTGCTGCTTAGTATGTTTACATTGCTTTCAATGAGTTGACATTTCCCCTAAAATGCATATGTATTTATTTTCTTTGTTGATATTACTGTTTTCTCTGTTAACCATTATATATTAATATTTTAGTTGAAAGGGTCTGAAATATCAAAATATTTAATCACTGACTCTGCCCCTAAGCAAAAAAGTCAACAAAGACAATAAGGAGAAAGAAATGTGAAGAAAATAGTGACAAATGCACAAACAAAATTCAGCTTAAATACTCTAAATCAGTGTGAAAGGTAACAATGACTAGAAAGATTCTGAAAAAATAAGTGTAGACTAGCATTTCTGTTTGTTTTTAAGTATTATTTGAGATTTTCCAAAATCCCCAAATATTTGATATATCCATATTTACATAAATACCAAAAACATAAAGCCAAATAAAATGTTTTAAAGTAAATACAGCCTGAAATCAACTACAGTTCAAAAGTAAAGGGAAAGGATCTTTATAACTTATGAAATTATGTGCTATTTGATTTAAAAAATGCACAGGCACTACTTCTACTTAAACATATCCAAAGACATATTCCTTTTGGGGTAAAAAATGTTAGATCAGATTCTGTTGTTCTGGCTATTTATCTATAAGGGAAAGAGGGCTTTTTAAGGAAGTCAATTTAGAGAGAAACACCAATCAATTTAAATTTACATACTTATAACTATTTTAATATGTGAATATACACATACACCTGGTTATTAAAAATTAAGTCACCCAATTAGACTTCTGAAATGACTCTTTGAACATATGGCATTGTGTTAGTGACCACCGGTCTGAAAGAAATAGCCTTGGTGAAAGTTAATGATTTTAAGAATGAAACCATAAATTTCTATTCAACATTTCTTCTTTGTGTAAGTATTAGGAAAAGAAATGACAAAGGAGGACAGCACTGCTTCACTTACTTTAACAACTACAGCTCAGTGATAGAGCATTTTAAGTACACTATATGAGAAAAAATAATGCTGTGGTCTTTATATCTGTATCAAAAAGTGAACAGGAAAAGCAGAATTATTTAAACGTGGGGATGAAATGGAACTTACATAAGTTGGTGTTTCCAAACTATCTGTGTTGACCAGTACTGGAGGAGGATTTGCCTTAAAAAAAGAATTGTACATGTGTTAGCTTAATGGGAAAATTGACACATTACTTATTAATATATACACATGTTGGAAGCATATTAAAGATGTGCTGTTTCTTAAATTGTAATTTTATATGAGCTTTGCATATGTTAAACAATGTATCCAGTTTCCAGCAACAAATGGAAAGATTATTTCTAAAACAATTTGCTTAAGATGTGCAAAGAAGTTCACCAGCCTTCTTAAAAATTTCAAATTTTCTTTAGTAAAACAAACAACTCTTCCAGAATTACTCAAAAATCATTAGTTTTTCTGTTCCCAAGGATTCCATAGAGATTCCAGTCATTTTATTACCCAGAAAAAAAAAACAACAACTTTCCCACACTGAATTGTGTTTGAATACGGAAAAAAAACCTACCACACAAAGAAGTCAATTACAAACTTTTAGAAAATTGGACACTGTTAATGTAAAAGCCCCCAATCATTTTCAGCTGGAATTATTGCTTTCCAACTGTTATTCTAGATAACTCAAAGAACAGCAATGGTTACAATAAAAAAATAAACTAACAAAAACAAACCCAAGCAAAATAATTAAAAAATATATATATACACCCCAAAACACACGCACATGCATACAAAAACAAAACCATACATCTGATTAAGTTTGGATTGAAAAAGCCTTGGTTTTCTGGTTGAGATGGAAAATAATTATTATATAGGTGCAATAAAATTTAAAGAATAAAATGCAATTAATGCCAAATGAAAAACATAGAACATATCAGAAACATACTAGAAAACTGATGTAATTCACCTCAAAATTATCTTTCTTCTACATATTTGAAAGTATAAAGGTACCAAATCAAATGACATTTTCATAGAATAAAAAGATGACTATCCTTTAAACAAATGGTAGCAGATATGTTTATAATAATTAATAGTTCTACAATTAATAAAGGATTATGTATAAAAGCTGTTTGAAACAAACATATACAACATAACCATTTTATTACAAGTGTATGGGCTTTTCTAAAAAGTATATATTTAGAGTTCAAATGTTTTACATTATTTTCAGCAAAGTACGAGATACGGATGATCATATAATTAAATGCTTAAATACAAACAGTCATGGTTAAATAATTATACAGTATGCATTTGGGCTACACGAAGCAACAACTTAAAAATAAGTAGGTAATACTTTACTATGTATAAGCATGACATTAACTTTTATGAGCAGTTATGCCTTTAAATATAATAGTCCATCTTTGAAAGATTCAGTGAAAACTAAATCTAATAAAGATATGGAGGAAGAAAATGGCGTCGGAGTAGGAAGGAGCAGATTTGGCTTCCCTCTGCACAGGGGAGAGAATCCTGGCCGATCTATGGAGTGGAAGAGCAAGCAACCAACACACCTCAGCATATGTGAAAATAGGGGACCAAGGATTGTGGCGGAACCGAAAAACCAGTCGGTGAGAGGAGTGCTGCAACAACGTAGGGTTCCAGGGACCAGCGCGGGGTCAGAGGGGCTGCAGCCCCAGGCCCAGCGCCCGTTGCTGGGTTTGCCAAAGAGTCCTTGGGAGAGAGCCGGGACAACTGCTCCCTCCCCAGCCAAACAGGGTCTGAGTGGCACTGCGAAGAACCCAGTTGCTAGCAAACACACAAGGGCTGTGAGCACCCTCAGAGTCTGTGGACACCAGCGGGGTTGGGTCGCACAACGGGCCCTGACCCCCACGGTCACCGGTCTGGCTGGAGAGTTGGGCTGCAGGAGAAGCCAGGCCACTGTATACGGGCCCTGACCCCCATTGTCACTGGTCCGGATGGAGAGTTGGGCTGTGGGAGAAGCCAGGCCGAGGTGTGGAGCGGCAGGCTTGAATAGGAGGAATTTCTCAAGAGAAGGAGTGAAAAGACAGACACTGTTTGGGGAATTCTCCTACATCAATCGCTGGCCTCCCTGCCACCCAGCCGGGCAGCGATCCCGGCAGCGATCCCGAGGCTGCGCGGAAGGTTGTGCTTGTGCGGAAGACCCATAGCACTGGGAAGGGTGAGGTGGTTGGCTGAGGGTGCGCGCACTCGGGCGTGGGAGCAGATCGCCGCACCCCTGTCCACAGCAGTAACCCTGCAGAAAGACCTGCTTCCCACATCCAGGGCGCAGGGCCCAGGAGCCACGATAGCTCCCCAGACAGTGCGCGCCCCTGAGTGCAGATTCCGAGGGAAGAAATGCCATACCAATCACCCCTCAGCCTGCCGCAGCAAGCAAGACCCGAAACACCTGTTTGGCCACTTTGAAACGAAGAGACTTTTTAATTTTATTATATATTTTTAAACAATTCTTAATTTTTAAATTTTTATTCTTTTAATTTTTTTCTCTTTCCTGTTTCCTCCTTTCCTCCAATTTTATCTCTTCTTCCTTCCTTCGTCTGCCTTTTTTAGTTTTATTTTTTAAATACCTACAAGTGAGACAAAAACCTGGATCTGTGAAAAGACCAGAGTTGAACCCAAAGAAGGGGAATCACAACAGCTGTGACAGTGAGACAAATTTCATTCTGCTATTAGAGAACCTGCAAGTTATTGCGTATTTGTATTATTATATTTCTATTATTCTTACATCTTTTTTTAAATAGTATTTTAGTATTCCTTTTTCTGTACAGTATGCTTTGCTAGGCTGGTTATATTTTATCATTTGACAGGTTTCCCCGATGTCTCTTTTATAGTGTATTGCTAATGTACTCTCCTTCACATCACCTGTGTCCCATTAGCACACTACTCAAGGTTCTATACTCCCTCTTCTTGTTATCTAGATCTCATAGATTCTGTCATATGATTGTTGCTCTAATATTATGGTAAATAAATGCTGTTCCATGCAATTGTAAATACTTCACAACACACCTCCCAGATCTAAGCCCACTTCAAAATTTCCTGAACTCTATTACTGTAGTGGTTACCTCTATTCTCTCACACACTACATCTATTTACTCTCCTTTACTCTCACCTTACCTCAGAATCTGACCTCCCACAACCTTGCTGCTTTCTAGATCCAATTCACAATCCTTCCTTCCACAACAAGAGTCTTACCTTCCTTTCCATCCTTTCTAAAAATCAGCTAGCTGGGTGGAAAATTATGGTTAATACTATACATAGCCAAAGGATCTCCTATCTCTTCTCTTCTGGCTGCTACTGTAAACATCATAGAATACTCTCTTGCTGTCTTAAACCATTCTGCCTTCCCCCTCCAACGGATCACAAAAAAGTGTAGGTGGAAGTGGTGAACACCAGGATACCCACTGGAAGAGGAAACCCAACAACAAAGGAACCACTAACAGATAACAACAGAAGTGAAGGAGGGAGTGGAAACCACACAAACCTCAATCTAGGACCTATCTGGAAATAAAAATAAACAGTAGAGACAGTACCCAGTACAAACAACTGAACAAGAGCAAGAGAGAACCCTCAAAACCTTGTACACACAGAAGAACCAGCTTCAACAAAACCTGCCCTCACCAGCACAACAAAATACAAGAGGTGGTGGACAGAGTGACCCTCATTTAACCAGCTGGTGGGAAGGAACCACCAAAGAAAGACCCAACAACAATCAAAACCCAAAGACAAACACAGAGCCTACTTAAATGACAGCCTAAGACCAGTGAGCTCGGGAGATCAAGGGAACTGCACCACTGAAACTCACTGGTATTCTACCACGTAAGTTCACACCACAAACCTAGGGAGCCAGAATAGATCAATTTAAGAAGCAGAGGCTAACAAGAAGAGCCTCATAAACAAAGGGAAGACAAAGAAACAATCCCCAAATGAAAGGAAAGGAGGAAGCTTCAGAAAGAATGCTAAATGAAACAGAGGCAAATCAACTATCAGATACTGAGTTCAAAGCAATGGTTATCAGGAAGCTCAAGGAGCTCACAACGAGCTACCAGAAACTATAGGGAAGCTACAATAAGCTCACTGTAAACTATATCAATATGAAAAAGGAAACAAAAACTATCAACAAGGGCCAAGAGGAAATGAAGAATACAATTTCTGAACTGAAGAACACAGTAGAAGGAATGAAAAGCAGGATTGATGAAGCAGAAGATCGGATCAGCAAGCTAGAGGACAAAGTAGAAGAAAACCCCCAGAAGCAGCAACAAAAGCAAGAGAGGCTCAAAAAGAATGAAGAGGGATTCAGAGAAATACAAGACAATCTGAAACGTAATAATATCCGTACAATAGGGATACCAGAAGGAGAAGAGCAAGGGATAGGAAACTTAGTTGAAAAAGTAATGATGGAAAACTTCCCTAATTTGATGAGAGAAAAAGTCACACAAATCCAGGAAACAGAGTTCCAATCAAGAGGAACCCAAAGAGGGTCACTTCAAGACATATAATTAAAATGGCAAAATACCAAGACAGAGAATCTTAAAAGCAGCAAGGGAGAAACAGGAAGTAACATACAAGGGAGCCCCAATAAGGTTAGCAGCTGATTTCTCAATGGAAACACTCCAAGCCAGAAGAGAATGACAAGAAATATTCCAAGTAATGAGAACCAGAGGTCTCCAACCAAGGCTACTTTACCCAGCAAGGCTCTCAATCAAGATAGAAGGCCAAATAAGAAGCTTCCCAGACAAAACAAGTCTAAAAGAATACACCTCCACCAAATCAGCTCTGCAAGAGATGCTAAAGGGCCTGCTTTAAGGAAAAGAAGGAAAAGAGAGAGCGATGGAGAGAAAGAGAGAGGGAGGGAGAGGAACACAGGTACGAAAATGGCAATGAATAAGTACTTATCAGTAATAACCTTAAATGTAAATGGATTAAATGCTCCAATCAAAACACATAGAATAGCTGAATGGATAAGAAAGCATGACCCATACATATGTTGCCTACAAGAGAAACACCTCAGGACAAAAGATATACACAGGCTAAAAGTGAAGGGATGGAAACAAATTTTCCAAGTAAATGGACAGGAAAAAAAAGTCGGGGTAGCACTACTCATATCAGACAAAACAGATTTCAAAAAAAGGGCCATAAAAAGAGATCTAGAAGGTCATTTCATAATACTCAAGGGAAGAATCCACCAAGAAGACTTAAACATTGTAAATACATATACACCCAACACAGGAGCACCCAAATACAAAAAAAAATCTTAGAGGACTTCAAAAAAGATATTGATAGCAACACAATTATAGTAGGGGATTTTTACACCCCACTGACAAAAATGCACAGATCTTCCAAAAAAAATATCAACAAAGATATTGTGGCATTGAATAATGCCCTAGAGGAAATGGACTTAACTGATATATATAGAGCCCTTCATCCCAAAGAAGCAAAATACACATTCTTTTCAAAAGCACATGGAACATTTTCAAAGATAGACCACATGATAGAACACAAAGCAAGCCTTAGCAAATTCAAGGAAATTGAAATTATACCAAGCATTTTCTCTGACCACAAAGGACTGAAACGAGAAATCAACCCCAAGGGAAGAAACCCGAAAACACTCAAAATCATGGAGCTTGAATAGCATGCAATTAAGTAATGAATGGGTCAAGAATGAAATAAAGGAAGAAGTCAAAAAGTTTCTGGGAACAAACGAAAATGAACTCACAACAACCCAAAACTTATGGGACACAGCCAAGGCAGTCCTGAGAGGGAATTTCATAGCGATACAGGCCTACCTAAAAAAAATAGAAACATTTCAAAAAAACAACCTAACCGTATGTATACAAGAACTGAAGCAACAACAACAAAGACAGCCCAGAACAAACAGAAGGAAGGAAATAACCAAGATCAGAGCAGAATTAAATGACATAGAGACTAAAAGCACAGTTCTAAGGATCAATCAATCCAGAAGCTGATTCTTTGAAAAGATAAACAAAACCGACAGGCCTTTAAGGAGGCTCATCAAGAAAAAAAGAGAAAGGACCCAAATAAACACAATCAGAAATGAAAGAGGAGAGATTACAACTGACACCGCAAAAATACAAAGGATTGTAAGATATTACTATGAAGAACTGTATGCCAAGAAATTTGAAAACCTACGGGAAATGGACAAATTTCTAGAAAAATATAATCTTTCAAAACTTAATGAAGAAGTTGCAGAAAGCCTGGACAGACCAATAACAGCAGATGAAATTGAAACAGTAATCAAAAAACTCCTGACACACAAAAGTCCAGGTCCGGATGGTTTCGCAGGAGAATTCTACAAAGCATTTAAGGAAGAGCTAACCCCTATCCTCCACAGACTATTCCAGAAAATCCAGAACGATGGAAGACTCCCAAATTCTTTCTATGAAGCCAGCATCATCCTAATCCCAAAACCAGATAAAGACACAACAATGAATGAAAACTTCAGGCCAATATCTCTGATGAACATAGACGCTAAAATCCTCAACAAAATATTGGCAAACCGCATCCAACAATAACATTAAAAAGATCATACACCATGATCAAGTGAGATTCATCCCAGGGATGCAAGGATGGTTCAATATTCGCAAATCAGTAAATGTAATACATCACATAAACAAAAGCAAAAACAAAAATCACATGATCATATCAACAGATGTGGAAAAAGCATTTGATAAGGTACAGTACCCATTTATGATAAAAACATTCAGCGAAGTGAAAATAGAGGGAGCATTCCTCAACATAATAAAGGCCATACATGAGAGACCTACAGCCAACATCATACTCAATGGGCAAAAACTAAAATCTTTTCCACTAAGATCAGGAACAAGACAAGGTTGTCCACTTTCACCACTTTTATTCAATATAGTATTGGAAGTTTTAGCCACAGCGATCAGACAAGAAAAGGAAATAAAAGGCATCCAAATTGGAAAGGAGGAAACAAAACTGTCACTTTTGCAGATGACATGATATTCTACATAGAAAATCCTATAGACTCTACCAAAAAACTGCTTGACCTAATAAACGAATTTGGCAAAACAGCAGGAGACAAAGTCAATATCCAGAAATCAAAGGCATTTTTGTATACCAACAATGAAACAACAGAAGTAGGAATCAAGAAAAAAATCTCATTGGATATAGCAAAAAGAAAAATAAAATACCTAGGAATAAATCTAACCAAGGAAGTAAAAGACCTGTATGCAGAAAACTACACAACAATGAAGAAAGAAATTAAGAAAGACACAAACAAATGGAAGCATATACCATATTCATGGATCAGAAGAATTAACATTATCAAAATGTCCATACTACCCAAAGCAATTTACAGATTCAATGCAATACTTACTAAAGTGCCAATGGCATATTTCACAGACATAGAACAAACATTTCAAAAATTTATATGGAACCATAAACGACCCCGAATAGCTGCTGCAATTTTGGGAAAGAAAAGCAAAGTAGGAGGGATCACAATACCTGATATCACACTGTATTACGAGGCCACTGTAATCAAAACAGCCTGGTACTGGCATAAGAACAGATATATGGACCAATGGAACAGAACAGAGAGCCTAGAAAGAAGCCCAAGTCTCTATGGTCAATTCGTATTTGACAAAGGGGGCAGCAACATAAAAGGGAGTAAAAACAGTCTCTTCAACAAATGGTGTTGGGAGAACTGGACAGCTACGTGCAAAAAAATGAAACTTGAGCACCAACTTACATCATACACAAAAATAAATTCAAGGTGGATAAAACACTTAAATATAGGCCATGTCACCATTAAAGTCCTAGAGGAGAACATAGGCAGGAAAATCTCAGATATTTCACGCAGAAACTTTTTCACTGATACATCCCCCAGAGCAAGGGACATAAAGGAAAGAATAAACAAATGGGATCTCATCAAAATAAAAAGCTTCTGCACAGCTAAAGAAAACAGTATTAACATAAAAAGAGAACCAACTGTATGGGAAAACATATTTGCCAATGATAGCTCAGACAAGGGTTTAACCTCCAAAATATATAAAGAACTTACATGACTCCACTCTAAGAAGCCAAACAACCCAATTAAAAAATGGGCAAAGGACTGGAACAGACAATTCTCCAAGGAGGACATACAGAGGGTCCAGAGACACATGAAAAGATGCTCAGTATCGCTAGCTATTGGAGAGACGTAAATTAAAACCACAGTGAGATACTACCTCACGCCATTGAGAATGGCCATCATAAACAAAGCAACAAACAAGTGTTGGAGAGGTTGTGGAGAAAAGGGAACCCTAGTGCACTGTTGGTGGGATTGCAGACTGGTACAACCACTATGGAAAACAGTATGGAATTTCCTCAGAAAACTAAAAATGGATCTGCCTTTTGACCCAGCAATTCCACTGCTAGGATTATATCCTAAGAACCCTGAAACACCAATCCAAAAGAACCTATGCACC
>PVIA01012246.1:0-39024 GCA_004024845.1 Tonatia bakeri
GGAATTTGCTAGCTGGAATTGAGAGGATAATGAAAGTAGAGGCAGCTAAGATTTTCTGGGGTAATGGATAGAAACAGAGTGGGAAGAACCAAACCTGACAGCTCAGGTAGGAAGTGTGGGAGAAGCTAAAAGACTCGACCATAATATTTTGCCCCTTTTGAAAAGTTCAGGCACAAGTCACAGAAGAGAAGAATTTCCCAGGTGGTGGAAGTGATTGCTTTCCCAGTGAGTTCATACTAGTCACCAGCAAAGGGTGGGTTGTATCCTAACCAAAGCTCACCATGTGTCCGACAGGAACAAACGCTAAGCACGGACTACGCTGCAAAGCCTGTAAGATGAGCGTCCACCACAAGTGCTTGGATGGCCTGGCGCCCCAGCGGTGCATGGGCAAGCTGGTAAGGGCTCATGCCAGGAGGGAACCCCGAGAACACCTTGTACAGGCACTTGCCTGCCCCTATGAGATCACTCTGTTCAAACTCCTTCCCTGTAGCACCCCTGAGAACTGACAACTGGAAGGCAGCCCCAGAATCCCTGGCCTGCTGACTTGGCTTCCTAGTTGGCAAAGTGACAGAGCAGAGGAGTAGCTTTGTCGGCATAAGGGATGAATGTTCCACGTGGAAAATTGACTCAGTATCCTTAATAGGATGACCGACTTGTCCCAGATTGGGACTTTCTCAGTTTTAGCATTGGGTCTTCCCAATGCTAGGGAAGACTAGGGAATAACTGTCTAGGTCATAAAAGTGAAACTTAAGCACCCCAGGAACATTGCCTCAGCCCCAGGCAAACTAGGGTGGTTGGTCATTTTAATACTCGATTGGCTGACAGCTCAGTGGGTATCATGAATGGGGCAAAGATTAGCCACCCTCCCAAAAGTGGAGAGAGGAATAAAAATCTGCAACACTGTAATAGAATCATGGTGGACAAACCCAGGGAGGTTGGGTAACTGGCCCTTTCTAGACTGATCATACCGTCTCAGGAGTGGGGCCTTCATTCATTACTGGAGCCACATAGTTTAAAAGCAACCCAGGGGATATTTCAAAACAAGGATGGCCAAAGAATTGGAGAAGGAACCAAGAATTTCTACCCTAGAGATACTTACAGCATGACAGCTATCTTCAATAATTAATAATAATAATAATAATAACAATAATAATACCTGTCACACAAAAAAAGTATTGTCCTCTGTGACTCCAGGAAAAAGACCCTAGGATCAGTAGGTACCAAGTTTTAATAATCAGAGACAAAGTCAACAAAGACCTCCTTCCAGGGTTAGTGTGAGCTCCCCCACCCACCTGCCCTCCCTCACTGGCAGTGTGCAAACAACGGAGAATACCAATGCCAGGACTGTTGGAGAGGATCGTGGAATTCCAACAGAGGCTGGGCCACTAGGTTTTCTTTCAATCCTGGGATGTAGTAAGTCAAGGCTCTTAAAGAGTTCATCATCTTACTCTGATTGACAACATCCTCTTCTCTAAGACCCTACCTACCCATTCCCCTCCCCTCCTCCTCCAATGGTGATTCCCACACGCCAAAGCAAAGGCCATGAATGAGAGGTCAGAAAAACAGAATATAATCTAGAACACAAAGCAAATGGTTCTGGGTAGAGCTCATCAGACAGGCAAAGACCTTCAGGCTGACCTCTGAGGTCTGCTTTCCCATTCCCAGGCCTTTTATGATTGTAACAAGCCACAATAATAAGCTGCGGTGAAATAAGGCATCATGAGCCATTTGCATTCGTGAGATCATGAGGACCCCAGACCAGGGAGGCTGCCACAGGCTGCAGAGAGGGGAGAAGAAGGACAGGGCAGGGCAGGGCTGGGGCTTGCTTTCTGGATGGAGTGTGGCTTAGGGACAGTCAGCATCTTAAAGGAAGAAAAGGAGGTGCCCCTAGAAAAACCAACTGTTTCATTTTTAGAGTTCTTATGTGATTTTCTCCATCTCATCAGTGGCATTAAGCCCTTCTCTTTCTCATTCTCCCTCCAGCCCAAGGGGTTTCGGCGTTACTACAGCTCCCCCTTGCTCATTCATGAGCAGTTTGGATGCATTAAAGAAGTTATGCCCATTGGTGAGTTGGGACATTGGTGGGCTGAGCTGGGTTTGGAGTGGCAATGTCAGAGTTAATGGCTGCTGTTCTCCTGGGCCTGTGAAAACCGTGGGGTGTGTTTGTGCATTTGTTTTGGTGGCTGATGGGGTTATGATTGCCTGTGTGTTTTGCTGAAAAGGAAACATAAGGTGGATCAAATTCTGCAGGAATATACATCTTCTCCCTGATGAATCTCAAACCACACCCAAGTCCCAAAGGCTACCCCACTCATCAGCAGCATGGTGGAGTGGGGAGAGCATGGCGTGTGGCATCCCACACACCTGGTTCAAAGCCCAGCTTCCCCACTGACCAATGTGCGTCTGAACAAGCTACCCAACCTGCCAACCCTATTAAATGAGAACAGTAATGGCTGCTTTTTGTCATTGTTGTAAAAAATAAATTTAAATTATAGACCAATGCTGGGAAAGAATTTGGTGAATATCAGTTATTCTTTAATGAGGACAAAAAATGCCTCACATGTATAGATGATTTTGGTTTGAATTTATCCTTTAACAATATCATTCAGTGTACTTCTATTTCTTTCTCTCTCAAAATCTCCACATTGATGTTTGCCCTTTGGCGGGGCAAGGGGGCAAGTTTTAAACTAAAAATTCATAAACGAGAAATTTTTGCATTAGAATTCATGAAGCCTGGGAGTGTCAAATTCTTTCAAAAACACGTGCTTCCTACTGCAAACTTTGTGTCTCAAGGCTTCATGTCTGGGAGAGCTGAGCTGAGCCCTGCACTAGAGGAAGTAAAGCTGACCTCCGGGAAGAAACTTGAGATTAGAGTCCTGGGACAGATAACGAGAGAGGAAAACTCAATCCATCAGGAAGTGTTTGGGAGCAGAGGGTGCTGGGTGCAGTGGAGGGACCTGGCAAATGGGCCTATGTCGTGGGGGTCACATATGTGAGCAAAGTTTAACCACAAAAGGCCCACTTTCCCAGAGCTTAGTGGGTCTGCCGCTCAGACCCTGCATTTTGGTGCATTTGAGAGGTGGCGTATGATGCAACCCAGGATATGAGATAGGTGTTGGATGCATTCCTGACGGTGAGGTGAGGAAACCTTTCTCTCAGATGAGCTTTCTCTTCCATTGCAGCCTGTGGCAATAAGGTGGACCCCGTCTATGAGACCCTCCGCTTCGGCACCTCGCTGGCTCAGAGGACAAAGAAGAGCAGCTCTGGCAGTGGCTCTGACTCACCTCCCAGAACCTCTGTAATTGTCCTCTTCCTCCCTCAGTCCACCACGGTGCTCTTGGGCAGGGTGGGGCTCAGGCACTGCAGTGTGAAGGGTTCCACCTCATGGATCATGAGGGCAGGTCTGTTGGGAGCCAGGCAGCCTCCAAAAGGAAACACTCTCCATCACCCTCCCACCAATATTAATAACATGTCAGTCAGCACAGAAAAGTTACTCAAATGGCAGAAGCAGGGAGTCCCAGCTGTGCCCAGTTCTCCCTCCAGCTATATCCCAGTTCAGCAATACAGCCATTTCTCACATCAGCTCAGTCCTCTCCCTTTAAGGCAAGGTGTACCCTTGGTTTCCCACAAGAACTGCCCACCCCAGAGGCACTTGAGCTGTGACTTGGTGAGGCTTCTTTCCATGAGACACTCATCCCTCCCAAGCACCCCTGCAGTGTCTTACCTGACCGAAAGTGAGTGTTCCATGCATCTCTATGACCTGCTATCATCATCCTGCCTCTGGACACCCCAACCAGAATTTCTAAAAATGCTCCAAGTGCCATACAACTCTACAGCTGAAGGCCACCCTGTCTTCTGCAAAGAGACATGGAACTTCCAATTCACATTCCCAATTAGGATAGCTTGTACACAATTATCTGTTCCATTGTTGCAGCCTCTGCTGAATGGGGAATTTCAGGAAAGACAGAGAGAAGCCGTCAAATGGTCTGCCCCACAGGGTCCTCTCAACATGCAGTGACTGGGATAGGTTATAGGAGGAGGGCAGGCCGGCCCCTGAGAGGGGTTCTCAGGGGCTGAGTTGAAGTATCTTCCTCACTGGATGTGGGTTAATCAGCAAGATGACAGATTGTTGTCTGTGGTAGGTATATAGGTCAAGTGGGTAAGTAGGTAGGTTTGTAGGTCTTCTGACCAATGCCACATGGGTATTCTAGAAGCCATCGTTAAAATTACAGAAAGCCTTGTTCTTCATATATCCCACTAACTTCAAAGAGGAAACAAAAATGATTCTTACCCTTTTTTCTTGCTGAACATATAATTGATATTAATTAGTTCTTTCTTTTACTACTCAGTTAGGAAAGTTAAATTAAGTGCTTACAATTACTGGCAATGTAGGGGCCAAAAAAGAAGTGGAGGACAAATGGAAGGTTCCAGTCAAGTTGGCAATGTAGGTAAATGCGGTACTGGAATCTCCCACAACCATATTAAAATTACGTCTGAACTACAGAACAACCATCATTCAGAACCACCTGAAATGTAGCTGAACAGAAGTTTTATAACCATGGATATAAAGAAGAAGGAACATTGAAACTGGTAGGAGGGGCAAAGAGACAGAAAGAGCTGGTTCTATGCCGACGCAGAACTGTTAAAAATAAGGAGGTATATGTCAGATGCAGAGAACCCACCTGAGAAGCCAGGGGTCCTGCCGCACACCAGGCCCCCCAGCCCAGGGTTCCAGGGCTGGGAAGAGAAGTCCTCATAACTCATGATTATGAAAACCAGCAGGACTGTGGCTGGGGGAGACAGAGGGCTGCCGAAGTCCCAGGCATTCCTCTTAAAGGGCTCACACATGGACTTACCTGAACTCACTTACTCTAAGCTCCAGCACTGAGGCAGCAGCTCAAAAGGTACCAGGGACATCCAGGGAGGAACTGACTTGTCTGGCATCAGGACGAGGGATGGATGGGGCAGCTTTCTCCAAGACTGAAGTACTGGCAGTGCCCCTGCTCCTTTGCTGAGCCCTCTCCCCACGGAGCTGGCAGCTGGATGACATATCTGAGTGTCCATCAACCTGGCTAACATAGTTTGTCCCCACCCTAGTGACTGTCTGAGACCCCACACCACTCAACTATGGGCCAACTCAAGTTATTTGCAGTAGTTTTTCTATACAAATGGCCTTTCATGCCTCAAGCTTTAAACCATTCTACAATCTCTCAAACGAACAGCATCTGGTCTTGGTATGCCCTGTACCTCTCACTAAATGGCCTCCGGCCCAGCATTAGCGGCAGCTGGAGTTGTTTCACTGCTTTGTGTCTCCTAGGCACGTCTAAGCCAAACACAAGTACTAGCCATCTGCAAATCACCTTGTAGCTCATGTAGGATGGACAGGACACAGGTGGTAGCTGACCTTGGCCTGTATCTCCAAGAGGCCCCAGAGCCAGCACACCCAGTGGACAGCTTCCAGGCCATACTAAAGCACCATCCTCAAAGGTCCACAAGCAACACAAGGGTCAGACTCAACAGGCACCAGAACCCCACAAAAGTTAAGTCCTGCTCTATGGGGTGGGCTCCTGCATAGCTGATTCTTCACAGTAGTGGAAGCCAGTCCTCACAGTTGATCGGCCTGGGGGTAAATCCCTCCCACTGATGTGCCCGCAGCAATCAAAGCTCAATTACAACAGGAGGGTGCACGCAACTCACACAGTGGGGAGAGCAGGGTGCATCTGGAGTGCCCAGCTTGGGTGATTACGGAGGCTGTGCCACTGAGCCTTATAGGACACCTATTATATAAGACCACTCTACCAAGATCAAGAGATGTTTCTACAATCAAACACAGAGAGACTGCCAAAATGAGGAGGGAAAAAAAAAACATGTCCCAAATATAAGAATAGAACAAAACTCCAGAAAAAAGAATAAATGGAGATAAGCAATCGACCAAATGCAGAGTTCAAAAACTGGTTATAAGGATGCTCAATGAATATAGGGGGAAATAGGTGAACTAAGTGAGAACTTCAACAAAGAGATAGAAAACATAAAAAAGAACAAGTCGGAAATGAAGAATACGTGAACTGACATGAAGAATACTTGATGGGGAGTCAACAGTAGAGTAGGTTAAACAGAGGATCAAATCAGGGATTTGGAAGATAAGGAAGCAGAAAACATCCAATCAGAACAGCAAAAAGAAAAAAGAATTTTAAAAATGATGATAGTATAAGTCTGTGGAACAACTTCAAGCATACCAACATTTGCATCATGGGCTTACTAGAAGGATGAGAAAGGGCAAGGAATTGAAAACCTTGTGAACAAATAATGGAAAATTTTCCTACTTTGGTGAAGGAAATAGGCATATAAGTCCAGGAAGTGCAAAGAGTACAAAACAAGATGAACACAAACAGGCCCACTCCAAGACACATCATAATTAAAATGCCAATGGTTAAAGACAGAGAATCTTAAAAGCAGCAAGAATAAAGCAGTTAGTTACTTACAAGGGAGCTCCCATAAGACTTTCCACTGATATCCAAACAGAAACATTTCTAGCCAGAAAAGACTGGCAAGAAGTATTCAAAGTGATGCAGAGCAAGGACCTACAACCAAGATTACTCTAGAATTGAATGACAGATAAAGAGCCTCTCAGACAAGAAAAAGCTAAAGGAGTTTATCACAACCAAGCCAGTATTACAAGAAGTGTTAAAGGGTCTTCTTTAAAAAGGAAAAAAAGAGAGGATCAAAGCTATGAATAATAAAATTGCAATAAATATATACCTACCAACAATTACTTTAAATGCAAACGGTTAAAATACTCCAATCAAAAGACATATGGAGGCTGAATGGATAACAAAACATGACCCTTACATATGCTATCAACAAGAGACCCATTTCAGATTGAGAGACACATGCAGACTGGAAAGTAAAGGGATGAAAGAAATATTTCATTAAAATGGAAATAAGCAAACAAACAAAAAACCTGGGTAGCAACACTTATACCAGACAAAGTAGACTTTAAAACAAAAGCTTTGTAACGAGAGACAAAGAAGGACCCAGCAATTCCACTTCTGGGTATTTACCCCCCAAAACACAAAACACTAGGTCAAAAAGATTTATATACATCTATATGTTCATTGCAGCATCGTTTACAATAGCCAAGATATGGCAACAACCTGAGTGTGCATCAACAGATGAAATAATAAAGAAGAAGTGATACGTGTGTACAATGGAACATGACTTGGCTATTTAAAGGAAAAATGAAATCTTGCCATCTGCAACAACATGATGGGCCTAGAGGGTATTGTGCTGAGTGAAATAAGACAGACAGAGGAAGACAAATGCCATAAGATTTCACTTATGTGTGGAATCCAAAACAACAAACACAAAAATGAACAAGCAGAGAAGAAAGAGACTCATAGATACAGAGAACTTTTTGACACTTGCCAGATGGGAAGGGGTTGGGGAGATGGGTGGAAAAGTTGAAGGGATTAAGAAGTATACATTGGTAGTTACAGAATAGCCATAGGGATGTAAAATACAACATGGGGAATATAGTCAATAATACTATAATAACTATGTATGGTGTCAGATGGGTGAGAGATTTATTGAAATGATCACTCAGTAAATTATATAAATTTCTAATCACTGGTTGTACCTCTGAAACTGACATAATATGATATGTCAACTGTAATCAAGAAATAAAAAATAAATAAAAGGAGATAATCGACAAAAAAGAAGAAGTAGCGGGCATGGCTCTTTACCCTTAGAAATCACAACTTAACTTCTGAAGAACAAACTGAGAGAAGAAAGCCGATAATGGTAGTTTATTTAGCATTTTTATATGTTTTATCCTATCTTTATGTGGAATAAGAACATATCATTATAATAACTGTGTCATGCAAGTGCTAAATGATTTCATAGTAAGATGGAAAATGTTTAACTTCAGTAGGCATTGCCTCAAAGCAGTGAGGGTGTAATTTGTAACATTTTAAGAGGCCTGATCCTGATGAACTCCCTAGGGGGCTATAAATCAAATCAGTAGTCCCAATGATAATGTTAATTCATTGACTGAAAGGAGGGTAGAAATGGTGCTCAGTGCAATGGAAACGTATAAAGTGCATATGAATAGGATATATATCATATACAAATACACTGTAGCTGAGTGGGTTGGATAGTAATAATAGTGTAAGTAAAGTTCCTAGCACGGGGCCTGTCATAATTGGCCCTCAGTAAGTAAGTAGCAGTTGCTGTTTTTTTCATTAAGCATCTAGGCCAGCTGGGTTTTCTCCAAACTAGACTTATTAAGTGAAACAAGGTTGTAATCTATTCAAAAGGTCAGTATGTTCCTGAGAAGAGCATTTCCTAGGGCTACCTTTAACAAGGTCTATTCTTAGCTCTGTGGGGAACCCCTGCGTCACTCCAGGGTTCCACTCTGTCTGCTCAGCCTGTCTCCTCTGACATGTCCTCCTGCCACTCCTGTGTTGGAGTGGCCCCAGGGGTCCGCTTTGGCTTGAGCTTTGCCTTCTATGTGCTCTTCCTGATTACCTCTTTCACATTCCTTTTGTCCAGCCATCATCTATCTCTAAGCTGATGCCTCCCTTAGATATTTCCTGTCCTAACATCTTTTCCAAGTGCCAGACCAGTCCTATGGACCTTTCAAAATCAGTATGTCCACATAAAACGCATGCTTCACTGGTGAGGAGCTCCTATAATTCAGAACTCAGGATCCCTTCTCTCTATGCCCAGGGTTTGAAACCCATCATCTCTCGTGCAGATTATTACAAAGGTACTCTTCCTTTTGAGGCTACTCTTAGCAATACCTCCAGATTTATCATCTTTCAAAGAAAGACCTGGTGCAATTAAAACACTCTATGGACTCTCTTATGCCCCAAATCTTTAGCAAGACAAATGAGGCCTGTCGCTACCCTAAAGATCCTCCCTCACCTGAACTCACCAAGCTTTTTAGCATCTGCATACCTTAGAGCATGCTGTTCCCCCACTTGAAGTTCTTTAAAACCCAGGTTGTTTCTTATACAAACTGCAAAGAGCTCTCGGACTCGCCAAGCATGGTGAATTGTTCCTCCCACGAGCCTTCAAAACTTTCTTTCTTACAGCATCTAGAGCATTGCACTGTAATTCTCTGCATTTGCATCTTTTCTGAACTAAACGCTGAGCCTCTGTACATCAGGGCCCCATTCCTTACCCATTTCATTACACCAGCACCTGGCACTTAGTGGGCACTAGAGAAATGCTTGATGAACAAGGAAGAATTAACAAGAAATCCTTGAAGACTGACCGCAGAGTCCTCAAGGATTCACACAACACCTCCTTCTCCTGCCCTCAGCACCAGGCCCAGTTTGCCAGGCTCTGGGTAGCAGACCCTCTCCACTTGTTGAGCCTTGCCCACACCCCGTCTCTGCCTCTGTGTGGACAGCAGCTCCCTTCCTGGTCTGGGTTGGGCACCCCTTCCCTGGGTGCCCATAGCAGTCAATTTATTCATCAAGATGTTTTGTATTGCTTGGAGATTTTCACGTTTTGGTTTCACTTTTATCTTTCTTCTACCGTGCCTTCCTCAACTACACTAAGCTACTTCAATATAAGGACTCTTGTTCACTCACTTCTATTACTTTATGCCAGTGATACTCAAACTTTGGTGGGTATCAGAGTTCATGGAAGAGCTTTGTGAAAATATGAAGGCCAAGTCCTAGTCCTACTTCAACAAGCCTGGACCTCTGTGTGCATTATTAGCTCTCCAGGTGATAGGTGATTCTGATCCCCTCCAAAGTTTGACAACCTCTGACCTATACAGTTCCAGTCTTTATATAGTCTCACTAAGTATGTGGGGAATGAACGAACGAGTTCATGAATGAATGAACACCCTCCTAAGTCAAACTCTCTAAAATTCTAAGATGAACCTAAAACCGCCAGTAAGTTCAATCAGTGGTTCTCAACGTGTGGTATCTGGATCAGCAGCAACATTGCCTGGGAACTTGTTGGAAAGGCAAACAGGCGTTCTCCTCTCCGACCTACAGAATCAGAAAATCTGAGGGTGGAGCCAAATAATCTGTGTTTTAACAACCACTCCAGGTGATTCTGATGCACATTAACATTAAAAAATCACTGAAGTCAATAAAGGACTTGAGTTTATTTCCAAGAAACCAGCCCTGCCAGCCTCTCCTCTTTCTTCTTCATATTCTCTTGTTCTTGCTCCCTCTCTGTGTGAACAGCTCTTGAATCACACATTCATGCTGGATCTGAGTTCTGGAGGTTCAAAAATGCCAGCCATGTCCCTAACACTGCAGACCATGTTACATATCCTTCCTCGGGAGAGTGAAGAGGACCAGTAAGTCATTTCCCCTGAACCCACATGGGGCTGGCTCTTGGCCTGCAGCCACCCCTTCTTTGCAAGTCAAGACTTTCTGTAGATACTACTCAACAATCCAAAAGATAAGCACCAACAGCACTGGCCAGAGCGGGGAGACCTCTGTGCACTCTGGCCTGCATCCTGAACGCCCGTCTCTGGTGTGTGCCAGTATGTCCTCATCCCTCTCGCTGCCCACGCATCCACCAGGCTCCCCTGAGGCTGGCATTGGTGGAAGGCAGACTCGAAGCCGGGCAGGGAGGCAAGAGCAGAAAGAAGGCTTCTCCAGGGATGGCTTGACCTGTCCACATCAGCCTCAGGTGGCCACTCCTGTAAAAGCTCTGCAGAACCGCTGAGGGGGAGACAGCCTCAGAAACACTCACAGCAGCCAATGACCCTTTTATCCTCCGTGTTTTGGGCTCCTGCTAAGAAGCAACAAGACTGTCAGAGAGACAATTTGTCCAGTTTGCTTTCATGTCTAAAATAACTTTGTTTCTAGCACCGTCTGGACCCTGCAGGCCGATTTTATGGGCAAAAAGCATAGTTTTCTGAATGTCAAGAAGGTGTCCATTTGTCACAGTCCACTTAGGCTTCCTGGCACCGGTTCCTTCAGTGAAGGTTTCCTGGAATTTTGCTCTGTGACAGCGTTGTTCTGAGACCTGCAGGGAGACGAGGACAAATCAAATTGTGCTGAAATATCTGTCACTTCCCTCTTTCCCTGGAGCCCAACTTGCCTCGATGGAGGAAAACAGAAACAATTGATTGGTACTTTAAAATGATTTTGCTTCCTTCCCGCAGGGGCAAATGATAATGAAAACCAGTCTCTTGCCATTCTTGCAGTGCTGTGTCCTAAAGCTAACATATTCCCACACAGCCCAGCTCCGTCCCGCGGGTTGATTTTCTTCCAGGGCTGGAAAAGCGTTTGCTTTACGTTGTCGGGAAATCACTGCCTGGCTATTTCTAAATTGTTATGTTTCCTTTAATGGTCTTTGAAATGCTCTAGAATGTAAAAGGCTTTATGGCTTTGAGAAGGCCTGCAGAAACCAAATTCAAAGAACTTTCTGGGAGTTGGTCGGCTAGTTTATGAATAATCTTCAGTTTCATAAGATCAAATTAATATAATGGCAACTTCTGTTCAGTGACAGTGAGCTTCAAAGGAGCAGAACACAAGTGGCTTAGAGGCCCGATGACATTTCTTGTTTTCCTTATTCCTGATATATCGTGAAAATAAGAATGGCTGCAAAAAATCTTAAAGTTAAATTTTTTGCAATAAAAACAAGTCCCTGAAGAGTTCTGCTGAAGTGCTCCAGAGCTAATCAGGAGCGGTGAGAAGGGAGGCGTGTTCTTCTCTGGTAAGAAAATACAAATAAAATGTTTTAAAAATGGGACCGTCCTTTGAGGCCCCCTAAATTCCTCTTTTGTGGAGCCAGGCAGATTGAAGCGGGGGCACCTGGCCCTTTGAAGGAGACGATCTGAGATCAGAGACATGCTAGTAAATGTTGAACCGCCAGCTGGGGCTAGACCCTAACGTGTAGCATCTGCCGGTTTCCCTGGTCTAAATACTCCTCCCGAGATCAGGCTTAAGCTACCAGTGGTGAGGACTGTGACGGGTCTCCCCAGCTTGCTCCAGCACACCCCTGGATGGAGTGTGGTGCTTGCAAGCTCTAAAGACCACCCCCGGGGCTTGAACCCCAGACCCACCTGATCACCTGTGGGACATCAAGCAGAGTTAACTAATTCTTGCTGGGCTTCAGGTACCTATCTGAAAGATAGGTCTACCTAGGATAATTGTGAAGAAAAAATTAGGTGATGTATATGAAGAACTTATATGATAAATGATCAAAAACCATTACTACTTAGAGTGCTATTATTGTTGCTATTGTTATTGTCCTGTATCCTAAATGGAAAAATTACTATGACTACCCTTATTCTAAAAAAAAAAAAAAAGACAAGATAAGTATGCATCTCATTCTCTGTAATTCATACTTCAGACTCACCTATCGAGAGAGCTGTAGTTCTATCAGAAATTTTAATTGACAGGACATGGGCAGGAATTCTGATTTCTGTCTATTGTCTCTTCCTGGGAAGAAGCCTAACTGTGGCCTATTAGGCATCTCATCCAACATGCATTGAAAACCGACCAGGGACCAAGCCCTGAGCTTGCCACAAATACCTGAAAAATGGGACAGTGCCCATGAGGGAAAATGCAGCCTCTCTAAAGTTAGCCAAATGGACAAGAAAGCAGTGATTGGACTCTTAAGACAGTGTCATGCAAATTCTACCTCAGTTGTTCTACTGACATGGAAATCTCTGTTCAGTTGACCCACTGATAGGACATTGCTCATTCCATGCTGTCCCCTCTTTTTTCCAAGACATCAGATCTTGTGGAGGTTCCTGAAGAAACTGACGGGCTGGGAGACGGGTATGACCTACGGAAACGCAGCAACAGCGGTAAGTGAGGGAATGGGGAACCGGGCCCCAGCACAAATGCAAATCACATTAGTCCAAGTCAGCAAGCAGGAAAGTAGATTTCCAGTCCCCTCACTTCCTCTGCTAACTCAGGAATTCAATCTGGGTAAGTGCTCAACATTCTGGAGAGCAACTGGCCATCATTACTGGTGGATTTCAGTGACTTGAGTAGAATGATCCCTGAGTTCTGCCACCTGAGTTCTCATGCCTCATGGACTTAGCTATAATGGGGTTTAGGAGTCTCTTTCAGACCTTTTTGATAACGTGTCATTTCCCCCACTAACCTACGTAAGATCAGCAAAGCCACAGAGAAGCTACTCCACGCTACACCGGAAGGACCTCGGCCCGGGGGGTGGCGGGCCAGGGAGGGCAGTAGCAGCCTCACATGTGGCCCCCTTCCAGCAGGGATAACTAAGTCTTTGGTATGTGCAGTCTAGCCCAACATTCCTTATTAATATCATTTAATTTTCTAATAGCTTAAGCCCTGCTACAATAATTTCTAAAATAGTTAATAAATGATAACTACATACAATTGCTTGCTAACATTAAGAAGAACCACCTCTTAAACCAGAGCTTAAGGAAATATAACCAGCCTCTTATGAATGCATCCTGCTGAGCCTCTATAACATGAACAACTACTTAATCTCCTCCAGTTTATTCGGAAAACATTTATGAAACATTTATTATCCCCAGCAAAGGGACATAGGTCACTGATGCTGTCCTCAGGCCACTCATAACCTAGCAAGGCTGCATGTCCTGACTTGTGTCATTTACTGGGCTGAGTGCATCCTCAAGGCAGAGGTTGCCCCTCCCGACTCTCATGCCTGCATGGGAAGCGTGGGTACATGCCCCTTGGGTACGTTTTCCACTTGGCAGTTCGCCCTGCCTTTTCCAGACTGGAAGCAATATCCCGTAGCTGCTCTGTCAGCAGCTACTTACGAAGCATCACTTTCGCTTCCTCAGTTCCAGGGACCCATGTTCATCTCTTCTCTAGTTAAGACTGTGCCGCTATGAGTCCCACAAGGCAGCACATGCTCAGCTTCCTCCATGACTCTCCTTGCTAAACAAGCACCAGCATTTGCACAGCCCCCCTTGCCAAGCCTGCACACATCTGCTAAAGCATGCTGTGGGGGCAAGGATTCTTTGCATCACATGGGGAAATTGCACTTTAAGTCAATGCAAACATGCACTGAGCACTTCGCAGTGCCATCAGAGAGACACACTAAAGAATGCCGATGGTCAGGGGACACAACAAGCAGTAACATGATGGGACCGTCCCAACCCACATCTTTCCAGCATTGCAGGTCCAGCAGCTGAATTTTGTTAGCGACCTTGGGGTTCTTTAGCATCCAAGGAACAAACTCATAAGAGACTGGTATATAAACCAATGTGCCTGCATTTTAATGCTTCTGGGTCTGGTTAGCTGCTCTGTCCCTGAGTCTGACTTCTGCTTGCACTCCTCACCTGACCCTTCTCACCGATATGAGGGCCTCCTTATCAACGACCACACTGGACATCTCTGGTCCTTGGCCCCTCCTGGCTCTGGAGGCAGATGGCTAGACAGCACTTGGTGATCACGTGGCTGTGAAGTAGTGACCTACCCTCTCTCTGCCTCTGTTGACTCATCTGTAAAATGAGGATAATTGTATCACCAAATCCATAGGATGTTGTGATCTTTAAATGAGATAATGAATGTAAGTACCATGTATACACTGATCACTAAAACCCCATTTCCAGGACCAGGCTTTTTGGTGCCTCCAGACACCTGCAGCCTCCTGGATATGGCCATCTGAATGTGGAATAGGCATCTTTAAGTTAACACTGGATTCCTGATTACTTCTCCCACCAATCCACCCATACCAGCTCTTCCTGGCTTGCCCTGCTCAGTACATAGGAACTCCATTCTACTAGTTGATCAGGCCAAAACTTGTGGCATCAGCCTTGACTCTCCTTTCTTCTCACACCTCACATCTAATCTGTCAACAGATCTTATCTGCCGCTCTTCAAAGCCTTGCCCAGCCTGTGCCTTCCACTTGCCTCAGCCACCCTGGTCTAGCTCTACTGATGCCATTGTTCACCCATTCCCTTAGTGGTTAAGGTCTTTATTGGCCCTGGGGTTTCTTTACTCAATGAGGGGTCTTCATAGGATTTTATAATGTGAAGGAATCATCATCCCTATAGGAATCATCAATATGAAGCACAGTTGCTGTTAATTAAGTCATCACAAGGTCATAAAGTGTCAGAGATGCCATTTAGAGTCTCACTACTCCAAGTGTGGCCCATTGACCACAGCCTGGGCACCACTTGAGAGCCTGTAGGAAATGCAGAATCTCAGGCTGTTCTAGAACAACTCCAGAATCAGAATTCATATATGAGTCTGTGGCAGGAGTCCTGTTAAAGTTGGAGAAGCAGGGTTAGAAGTCATGGAGCCAAACTCCTCCCCTCCGATACTTACACACACAGACATACACACACACCACATACTGTTAGATAAGGAAACTAAGGCACTGAGTAATACTCTCAAAGACTCAAAGTTGATTATTCACCATCTTTTCTATGTTAAGGGACACTTTTATGCACTTATTCAAAGAAATCTGTTAAAAGAACCTAGCAAGCAATAAACCTCCAACAAGCTTCGCAGATATATTAGCTATTCCTTTGATCAGCAGTTGCTTTCTTTATAATGCACCATTGGAGGCAAGAGAGATTAATCATGCAGCAGTTTGTTTCCAGATATTTTCTTTGATTAGATTCGATCCCCCGTCCATGCAGTTTAGGAAACAGCACAGGGGGGACACCCTGCTCTGGAGCCCCAGTTCCCACTCTTCTCAGCATCACAATGAGGAGGGTGCTGGCTTTTCAGAAGCAGCACTTGGTTTCCAGGCTCAAACAGTTCTGCACTACACGTTTCCTTTATGTTCTGAAACAGGCACAGTGCACACAGGTATTATTTCTGCCCGCAGGTGGCATGTTGTCCTGGAGGAATAGTTCCAAAGCCACCTTAGAAGAGGGTACAATCATGCTCATGTCTTTACTGTTAAGAGTGCAGTCCCTGCTTTCTCTTCCTAGAGGTTCTTGGGCAGGTCTGAGTATTTCTGGTTGCTGTTTTCAGTGCCATTCCTGGATGCGTCAGAAATAGAGAAGTGGAGAGCCGCTGGTCTTCACCTTTGCTTTGACTGCCAGGCACTGTACTGGTAACAGGATGGTGAGCAAAGGGAGAAGGAAAATGTAGGCTGCCCATTTAGGCTCAAAATGCCAAATAATGATGTTACTGGCTGCCTTCAATAATTGCACTTCAGTCTAATTGTATGTGATCATAACTTTCCTGGAAGAAAAGTAGAAGGAAAAGAACATAAGCAAGACAGATTCCTAGAAATAGTCTTTTAAAAGGACTGGGTTAATCACATTCACTTGAGGCTATTACACAACTCAATAGAATCTTAGGTTGCACTAAAGCCAAGAAATTTTGCCCAGAAAGAAAAGCAACAAGCACATATTTGTAAAATTTATTCTTGCCTTTAGTATGCACTGGTTCTATATCTCAAATGTTGAGTTGTCACCAAAAAAAAAGGGAGCAAATATTTTAATGGCTCTCTTGGCAGATGCTCCTGGTTCTGGTCCCCTCCAGTGGACAATTCCCAAATTACAGATTCAGATATGGTTTGTTTTTACAATACACAATTAGAATCTAGACCATTTGAAACAACATGGACAGGCCCAGAGAATATTATGCTCAGTGAAATAAGTCAGACAGAGGAAGACAAATACCATCTGATTTCACTTATGTGAGGAATCCAAAACACACAAAATGGAAACAAACTCGTAGATACAGAGAACAAATTGATGGTTGCCAAGGTGAAAGTATTGAGATGTACAAATTGGCAGTTATAAAAACAGGCACAGGACTATAAAGTACAGCAGAGGGGATATAGTCAATAATATTGTAATAACTATGTATGCTGTCAGATGGGTGCTAGACTTACAACTGGGTGATCACTTCAAAAGTTATATAAATGTCTAATCACTGTGTTTTACACCTGAAACTAACATAATATTGCATTTCAACTGTACTTGAAAAATAATTTTTAAAAAATTTTAAGTTACTATAGGCAAATGTTAAGCAAAAGAAAGATTATACAGCTATATTAATGTGTGGGAAAAAATGGACTTGAAGACCAAAAAAAAAAGAGCATTACTAGAGAATAGCATCATTCTATGGCCACATTCACTTCACCAGAAGATACAAATTCTAAACCTCCATCCACCTAATATGTAGCCTTCAAAGTACAGAAACTCAAAGAGGAATCGATAGAACTATTAGGAAAATGGACATCCGCCTTCACAGTGAGGGATTTTAACATGGCTGTCAGTCATGGGCAAGTTGGATAGACAAAAAGATTCAATCCAAACATAGAGGAACTAAGGACCCATTTGACAATTCTAATTGACTTAAAAAGGACACTCCATCTAATAAATGGACAATTCGCATTCTTTCTAAGACCACTTGGGACAATTATAAAAATTGATCACCTGCTAGGCCACAAGCAAGCTTCATAAATTAATATTATATAGAACGCATCTTTCTGACTATGATAGAAATCAATAGTCAAAGGATAAGTAGGAAAACCCATAATTTGGGAAATTAGAATACACTTTTAAAAATTTTTTGTGTTAAAAAAATGCATAATGAAAATTGGAATATATTTAGACTAATAGGGAAAACCCTATATATCAAAACTTGTGGATCGCAGCTAAAGTTGTGACTAGAGTATTTAGGTTTAAAACTATTTTATTAAAAATGTAAGAGATGCTGAAAAGTAATCATCTAGGCATCATATTTAAGAAGTCAGAAAAAATGAATAGAATGAAGGCAGGTCAAGCAGTAAGAAGGCAAATAAAGAGCACAAGTGATTAAATTACAAAGACAGGTCATAAACCCCAAGAGGGTTCTTTAAAAACTAAATTTATAACATTGGCAATTTTAAGAATAAAATAGAGATCCAAAACAAAAAGCAATAATAAAAAGAGTGAATATAACAGAGATCAATAAATCTTAAAACTTTTTTTAAATGGGCAGATACCAAGAAAAACACCAATGACCAAAGTGACTCGAGAAGTAATAGAAATAGAAAACCTGACATGGCCTCTGATCATGATAGAAATGGAATCAATACTTTCATTTTTTGTGCAATGAAAATGCAAGGTCCAGTCAACTGTGTAAGGAAATGCTTCCAAACATTTAAGGTACAGACAGTTTCAATATTACATAAGCTCTTCCTGGACAACAAAAAGTGGCAAGGAGGAAGAACAGTAGCATCATCTAACTTAGTTTATGAGGCTAGTATGATACTGACCTCAAAACCAAACAAAGACTGTGAGAAAGGAAAGTCACAGGCCAGTTTCCCCCTTGAACATGGAAACAGAAATCTGAAACAAAATCTTAGTAAACTGAATCCAATAATATATTTGTAGAAGGCAATGCATAATTACCAAGTTGGATGTTTCAGGGATGTAAATTTGGGTCAATGTCAGATAAGCCAATTATGGAACTGGCTGCCCTATCAGGATACAAATAAAAAAGTAACAATAATCATCTCCTTAGGAAACACAGTAGGCCTCTCAGGACTACAAAGTGAAAAAGAAAGAGTACGGAAAAGGAACAGACAAAAGTCCTTTGGGGTTGTGGTAAAAACTAAAGATTCATTTTGTGTCTATAACAGAAAATATTGCTAAATGAAATAAGTCATATGGAAAAAGATAAGAGCCATATGATTTCACCCATATGTGAGATATAAAACAGAAAGCAACAAATGAACAAACAAACTCACAGACACAGACAACAGTACAGTGGTTACTAGAGGGGAGGGAGGAGGATGAAGAAGTTTCAGGGGGTCAAATACACACTGGCGGAAGGAGCCTAGGCTTTGGGTGCTGAGCACACAATGCAATATACAGATGATATAGTGCAGAATTGTACATTTGAAACATATAATGTTTTTAACCAGGGCTACCTCAATAAATTTAATTTAAAACAGAAAATATGCCTGAATAAGGGACATATTCTTTGAATACTTGTCATGGATGAAATTAATGATCAAATTAT
This sequence comes from Tonatia bakeri, assembly GCA_004024845.1. Taxonomy (NCBI): domain Eukaryota; kingdom Metazoa; phylum Chordata; class Mammalia; order Chiroptera; family Phyllostomidae; genus Tonatia; species Tonatia bakeri. The sequence continues at coordinate 18,915 of PVIA01012246.1, forward strand.
TTTTTAATAAGATTCTGAAAACCCTGTCACCTGCTTAATTTCTGGAGGAGAAAGGGGGAAAATATTCACTTGGATTTGAGGGGCAGCTAAACTGGAACAACAGCAGCAACAATTCTATGCCACTAAGTTTCTTCTGATCCACAGGGAATGCTTCAGCTTCCTTGACTGGAGACTCAAGCCTAACTTGTCCCCTGAGCAAGACCATTGGGATAAAAGAACAAAGAACAACAAACTCAATAGCACCATATGGGGTTTAATGCAGAAAACGAGGCCTGGTTTCTCCTTTCAAATGAAATTTTCACGGTAAAATGTGTTTAGAAGTCATAGTTGTTTTTCCTCTTTATGTTCAGAGAACATGGGGTTCAAACCTTCCCCTTCCCCTTCCCCCTACCCCAACCAGAGCCTGCACCTCACTAACCAGATAAACCATCCAGCCGCCCGTACCACACGGGACTCTGATGACCAGTGGGGCTGGCCTAGTGCAGCCTGCCTGCAGGGACAGGACACAGTGACTGTGCTTCCAGGGAGATCGGGTACTGAGGATGCCACCAGTCAAGGAGTCAGACCCTGTACTCTGGGTCCAAGACAACTTGCTCTGCTCACTGCGCGGACGGGAGAGTCTTGGAATACCAGTCTCGTCGATGATGCCGCATTTTCGTGCTCACATTGATCGTAAACAGAGTGACTATCATTCCCACAAGGGAATGAAGATGAAATTGAGGTGGTGACCTACAGGAGGTAGCAGTCCTGGTCGGCACTGGCGTGAACACGTTTGTACTGAACAGGAGGCTGCGGCACCCCAATACACTTGCTCTTTAATCTAGGGAACTGGTTTTGAACTTGAAGTCGAAGTTGCACATTGGTTCCTGTCTGTTCCCTAAATCTGTTCTGGAATACTTTAATGAGCTGGGCATACTCTCTGGAATAACTGGCTTTTTGGAGACTCGAGCAGCAGAGGGCTCGTGTCTATGGTACAGAGATTGGATCACGCATGCCCAGAGGCAGTGCAGCTTTTCCACGGACTCTGGTCGAAGGCACAAAGGCAGAGAGGCATCCAGCATGTAGTGCCTTCTGTACAACCTGGTCCAAAAGGCAGCAGTGCAAATGGCAGTCCAGGCACTCTTGCGAATCAGGGAGAAGTTCCCAATGTCCTCGGGAAGGATCGTAGGAGGCCAGCAGCAGCCAAATATCCATGGGCTACGCTCCTCCTCCAGCCCCGTGGCAGGTCTCTGTGCCTCCTGGTTTTCCTTTTTCTGGAGATAGTTCTCTCCCGCCTGGGCATCCATCTCTGCACTGCTGTCGATGACGTCACAGGGCTCCCACAGCCCCAGAAAGAGCTTCCACTGCAGGAACCGAAGAGCCTTCCGAGCCACAAAGAGATTTTACTTCTTGGTGAACGGCGTTGGTGACAGCTTTCTTGACCCAGCCAGACCTCACAACAGCCGGGTCTGAGTTAGCACAGTCCGCCACAGTCACTTGTCCAAAGCAGACATCGTGGGCTCAGAACTTGAGTCACTTCCCTTGCTTGAGCGTCATGGCCATGTCAGGGTGAGGCAGGCCTAGTGGGCCAGCACCCCAGGCCACGTCTCAGGCCCCAGAGCTGGCTCCAGGAGCCATGGGCCAGCTCCGGCGGCTCCATGTCATCATGCCCCTCAAATTATGTTTAATAAATGTAAAGAACCAAATATAAAAGGTGTATGATATATATATCTTGGTAAAACAGTTACCTTTCTTATTGCTTTTCCCTCAAATCAAAGTCTTAGACTTGATTCTGGAGGGAATGGGCTTTCAAAAGCATTTTGGCACTGTTCAGTTCTGCTTGCAGCCACATAGTTGAAAACACATGTGGGGTCGCTTCAAATGACGTTTACTGCAGTTCACAAAAATGATACCAGATGTTTAATGGATATTCAATGTAAAGCTAAAACGAGGTGAAATGACAAAATTGTAAACCCAGTCCAAACCTCTCGTTGCGTTTGCACCTTATGCAGCTCCCCTTTTAGCGCCAATCAGCAGTTTTCTAGGAAGATTCTCTTTGTGGGTTTTCATTCAAACATTTAATATTCTTCCAGACGTATCCAGTTTTACACTGGTGGAATCAAGTATTTCCACCAGGATTTTAGGTCATCACATTATACTGGCGAATAGTATTCCTGCTTCTACTGATTTTAAACTAAGTTGAGTGGTCAAATATCGAGGCAGATGAGGGCCATAGGATTGGACCTTCATTTTCCACTCACCTACAAACCCAAACTTCTCTGATGACTGCGTATGGGCCTCCTAGGGCGTCCCCAGGCCCTGGCACTGAAGCTGGAGAACAGGTGTTTACCACGCATGCACACATTTACAGGGGCTCTTGTTCTGAAGCGTGTTTTCTACCTACAGTCATTGAGCCCACTGTAAGGACAGTGGAGGTTGTCAATGCACTGACGGAAACTGGTGATAGAGCTTCTTGTGGTGGATAGAGCTTTCTCTTCCTCTGCTGAGATTTTCTCAATACTCAAAAGGGTAACCAAAGGGCAGAATAAAGTGGCCATGTGTGATTTTTCAATGTCAAGTCATCTAAATGGTAGGTTCATTTAGACACCATAACTGTATTGTATAAGCTTGGAAACATTTGCCACATTTGTGTTTAAAGAGGAGACATGCAGTGGGAATAAGGCCATGACTTTGGTCACCAGGGTACACTTGGCTGATAGAACTGGCCAAGGCAGAGCCTTCATACCCATCAGGGACCTCCCGCAGCTGCGTAGTGGACAGGAAGCTTCCTGCCCATTTTGAGGAGCCTTGCTTTTAATCAAAGGCCACAAAGTGGCTGCTTAAATGCAAAAGCAAGAAAAATGTACAACCCAAGAACAAACTAAATAAGAAACCACGATTTTATTTTTTAATCCAAATAATCACCTCAATGCATTGACAATAAGAGATCAAGGAACTATTATGAAATTTAAAGCTAAAGCTTTAATCTGCAAAATAGAATACAGACTTCATTAAGAAACTAGAATCAAGATACTGATACAGATAAGAGAATCCGGTATTTAGAAAAGTTAATTTAAATATCATCGAATAGAGCCATACATCACCATCCACGCCACAACAAATGATTTCATACATTTTACAAAGATGAATGGCATGCTCTCTGTTCATGAGAATAGCACTGTCAAATGAGGCCAAGTTGTAACCACACAACTGCCAGGCAATCGAGAGGACATGTGCCAGCCAGAGGCATGTACAGAGTATGAACATGAAGAGAAGGACTCCAAACACTGCATGGGGGGTCAGGGAAGCATCACATGGATGATGGTGTAAAAGCTGGGTCATTAAGAGCAAGGAAACGGCAGTGGATCAGAGTGAAGTGCCATCTATGGTACAGAGAATAATAAAGCCACACCTTTCAAGCATGTTTCCAAAGCATGGTGACTGGATTCATAACGCTCCTGCTTTCTCTGTCCCCTTCAGTGTTTACATATCCAGAAAATGGCACAGATGATGTCCAAGACCAAGCAAAGAACATAAACCACCAGGTATTTATGGATGCCACAGAAGGCAGTTTTCGTTTCCATGTGTATGTTACATGCAAGTAGATCTATTCTTTATAGCATGTAAATTATATAGTGGCATAATATATTGACTATATTTTATAGTACATAAGTACATATTCTTATTTTTATGTTCATTTATATATAATTAGAATAGAGTCCATAGGACAGAATAAATTGATAGAATCAAGAGAATAAAATAAAACATACTTTAGCTTTGGATAGCAGAGTAAGTCAACTGAAAAGGATACAGTTGTGTATCCTTTGTATACAGCTGTGTATAGTTGTGTACAGTTGTATATACAGTTGCTTATAGTTGTGTATCCTCCTACAGTTGTTTTTGTTTTATATACAGCACGTATTTATTATAGTACTATATATTTAAATATAGTATATAATTATATTATTACATGTTATATAATATGCACGTGCATGTAGTATCATGCATGCTACATACATGCATGAGATATTATCTCTTATACATACTACATGCATGTAGTAGTGTGTATAATGTACTATTATACATAACAATGTGTATTGTTATCTATTATATGACTTTTTATTTATTATATGTATTTTAAAGTGTAAACATTATATATAGCATTTACATTTAATTGGTTAATAATAGTAACTAATATTTATATCACATTTATAGTTCTCTTTGTAGTCTACAAATTGCAGATAACAATAAAATCTCCCTCCCAGGGCTGCTGTGAGGTCCCAGAATGCTAAAAAATGAAACACGCTGCTCACCACACAATCAGCTATCAAAATAGTAGTTTTCATTATCATTATTGCAAGGTTTCATAGCCAGCAGATGGTGATTCCATGACATAAACTAAATTTGTCTGATGCCAAAATCTGTGCTTTTTTCAGCTGACAAAAAGTCAATTTTATGGATCACTTCCTAAATTATATAAATGTCTAACCACTATGCTGCACACCTGAAACTAATATAACATTGAATGTCAACTATAATCAAAAAATAAAATTTTTCTTAAAAAGTCCATTTGAGGAACTGTTTATTCTTAGTCACATGCCCCTCTTTCTATAGGGAGAATATTCTCGTTCCTGAGTCCAAGCCTGTATCACCTTTCATGAATGACTAAGTACAAAATATTATTTGAAGAAAATTGTAGCATTTCTGACAAAGACCTCCACATAACTATTTTTAAATGGTTTGTAGTAGAACTGATCTCAACTAAGAAATTAAAAATAAAAAATAAAATAAACCAATGGTTGAAACAGTCTTTAATAATGGTTAGATATTTTAAACTTAAGCACCACATCCTTAATTACATTTCATTAACTTCACCGTTTTTTCTTCTTCTCTCCATTTCTTCTTCCTTCCTTCTCTAATTCTTCTCTTATTTTCCCTTTCAGGGACCTCTTTCCAAAGACCCATTACAGATGAACACCTATGTTGCCTTGTACAAATTTGTACCACAGGAGAATGAAGATTTGGAAATGAGGTAAAAACATGTGTTAAAGGAAAAAAAAAGCAAGAGTGAAAAAGAAAAAATAATCCTATGTGAAAAAAAATCATTCAGATTGTGCCACCTCCAGGAAATTTAGAGCAATTCTCCAACTTTAGTGTGCACGCAACAAGCTGACTGGCTGGTCCCCACACAGGTGGCCGGGCCACTCCCCGCAGTTTCTGACTCTGAGGGTCTGAGGTTGGGCTTGAGAAGCTGTGTTTCTAACTGGTCCGCAGGCAGTGCCAGTGCTGCTGATGTGGGACCACACTTCCAGAAGCACCGTTTCAGCGCACTGGCAACAGAGCTGCTGATGGGAGCTTTCATGAACATTGACCATCAGATGCCCTTGGCATCCTGACGAGGCTAGTAGGGAATCACAAAAAATAAATGTATTTAATCCCCAAATTAACACTGATTGAAGAATTAAGCGAAAACCACTTGTTTTTCCTGCTGGCATCCAGCATCTTTCCCTGGCTCGCATCCTGCGATAGGCTTTTGTTTCAGGATACATCCCACTTACAATGACAGACCCACAGGGACGGTAAGGTGAGGTGTGGGGACCCTCAGGAAATCTGAACCTTTCTCCTGACCTGTTTGGGGTCCTCGTGTTTCAGGGGTAGCTAAGCTGGAGTCAATCCTGTGTTCACATCTTTCTTATTGTGTGACCTTAAGCAACTTATAAACCTCTCATTGCTCTGGCTTACTCCTGTATAAAAGAATTAGAATGAGCCCTGGCTGGCATAGCTCAGTGGATTGAGCGCGGGCTGCGAACCAGGCATCGCAGGTTCGATTCCCAGTCAGGACGCATGCCTAGGTTGCAGGCTGTGGCCCCCAGCAACCTCACATTGATGTCTCTCTCTCTCTCCATCCCTCCCTTCCCTCTCTAAAAATAAATAAATAAATAAATAAAAATAAAATTATGTTTAAGAATTAGAATGACCTCTTCCCCAAAGGTATTTGTGAGAATGAAATACGTAATGTTTGTAAAGCATACAGCCCAGTGCCTAATCATCGTAAACACTCAGTAACTGGTAGTTACTACAATTTTTATAATAAGGTGTGTTCACTGGCCTCTCTCTAAGAAAAGGCTGTACTCCCCCTCCTCCATTCCTGACCCTAAAACGTAAGTCATCTGGAGAGAAGGCACTGGTGTTTCCCAGGCCTGAAGCAGGATAGTAAGGGCTGCTTCACTAGTCAAATGGGCCCTTAGAGATTGGTTCTTTCCAAGTCTGAAAGAATGGAGAGAGAAATTAACACTGAAAACTACTGGAATGTCAGAGCATCAGTGAAACAGCCTCTATTTGAGGGTGGACCCCTCTTGTGTGAATGCCACACAGTCCGAGTTAGAGCCACCAGTCACCCACTCCGATGGCTCCCAGAGGGGCCTGTCTCCCCACCCAAGGGCTGTGTGGGCTTCGCCACATCCTCAGACTCGTGCCACTTCCCAGACGGAGTCCCTCTGGCACTTTCCTGAACACGGTTTCCCACCTCAGTGAAGTCTGCCTCTTCTTTTCCACTTTCCCCAAAGCCCCTTAAACGGGGAGAGCTGCCCAAAAGACTCCAGTTCCACGTGCCAGACTGCTGGCTCCACGTGCCATGGGTCAACCCCCACTGGCCCTCCGAGTGCGGCGTTCAGCACAACCCCACAGCAGACGTGTGTATCCTGCTGAGTCTGGTGACTCCTCCTGGCTCATCCCCGAGGTCAGCTTCGTTTCAGTGTTCCTGTGGTCTGCTTCCAAGTGATTCTTGGGCCTTTGCAGAGCTGAGTACAGGGCCTGGATCCCAGCTCCTTAGATTGCAGCTGACCTTTAGGCTACCGTACATCTGAGTTTTCTCCATCACTGAGTAAGAGAGGCCAGGCTGAAGTCCCTGGCTGGCGTTGTCAACCTACCTGAACAGTCTGGCATTGGTGCAGGGGAAGGGATGGCATTTGTCAAGGGAAGCCCTATTCTATCAAGACCAAGCCCTGAAGGTTAGAGCCTGCCTCGGATTCATCACTGGGGTGGTGCCTGCCCTTCAGCCCACAGTCCACAATGACCTTTTTGCTGATGAAGACAAGGATGACACGTGTTTACTTTTCAATAAGTACAATGTACTCTGTTCTTCTTGAGATTGTCACTGGGGTATCTAAAATTTTAAATTTACCAACTTCCTATTGTGTGGGTTCTACCATTTTATATTGGAAAATTATCTGAAATTTTCAGATTAAAAAAAATCCTGATAAATATAGAACATCACTGAGTTATGAGGTCTAGCTGCCTGGTGGTGGTCATAACGTTCGGTGCTCATTTTAGTTGGCCGCAGGCCATTAAAACTCAAATGGTCTGCTCACAAATCCACCATTTACAGTCTGCTTTGAGGCACACAGTTCATTCCCCGGAGTGAAATGCCCGCATTACACAGGCTGCAAGATTGGAGCGATACATCATACTTACATTTTTTTTTCTTTTGCCAAGAGATTCTAGGTTCGCATTTTAAAAGCCAGCTGCTTGATTTAGAATGTGTAAGGCAATGCTTGGGGAGTTGGTATAATTCCGTGAATGAACTAGGGCTTAGTGAATTATCATTTTCTCCTTAAACCATAAAGTAGCGGGGGAAAATCCCTTTTAACAAAAGACCACTCTTATCTACCTGCGTTCTGATGGGGGGAAGCATGCTGGGTATTATCCTCAGGCAAGAGAACAAAAGAGGTGAGAGTCTGGGGAGTGTTAGGAGTGTGAGCTCGGAGGCAAAGAAGGCCCAACTGGCAAAGCCCACGGTCATAGATCAGAGCAGATGAATCTTCACTTCAGCGGACATTTATTATGTATCTGCACGAGAATAAGGAAATCTTTTTCTGCCAACATCCAACACACAGTCCAGATCTCCCTACTGACTTGCAGTGGCACATCTAGGCCCACCTATCCTAGGAATGGATAGCACAGAGCAGCTCCACCCTCCCTCCCACACACCTGCACCTTACGGAGAATGGTGTCACCATCTGCCCAACTTCAAACCAGCCACCAGAGACGTCCCTTTACCTTGTACCCAAAATGTATTTAATATTCAAATTCTATACTAGTTCTCTTTGCCTAAAGTGTACTATCTCCATCCCCACCTTCACCTCTCTCCTGGATTGGTGCAGCAGTCCCTACCTGTTCTCTGGGTTACTAGGCTTGCCTCCCACTCCTACCTTCCCATCCATTTTGCGAAGAGAGTACCCACAGGGGACAGTGCTGTGTTTTGGATGGAGGTTGTCTAAATTTGGAGTCAGAGAGAATGGGTTCAAATCCCAACTACTCTTACAATAGATCATTTTACCTAGCTTTCTGAACCTCTGTTTTCTCATCTCGAAAATGGGGACACAAAGCTGCCCTCAGAGGATGGCTGTGATTGAATAAGATAACAATATCTGGTACGGAGTGGGAGCTTAATAATGTTCGCTCTAGGCAGTTCTATTCATACTCCAAAAGTAGATGCTTCTTTTCAGACTTAAGACATGAGAGAAAGAGAATGAGTATCTCAACATGGATTTCCTGGATGTTTAAGAATGAAACGTGTGGGCATGTGCTAGACACGGGTTAAGTCCCAGTGAAGCCACTCACTAGCCGTGTAACCCCAGATGCCTGCCTCAGGTCTGCTCACAACACATGTATCTTTGCTTAAAACTCTCCAGTGCCCTCCTATTTCCCTTGTGTAAAAACCAAAATCTTTACAGGGACGTCCAGGACCTGTATAGTCTCATCCCTGGTGACATCTCTGCTTTGAGTTCCCCTCACCTCTCTGCTCCATCCACAACGGCCTTTTTCCCCTCCCTAGAAGGTCCATGCAACCACCGGCCAAGGGATTTGTCTTCCTGCCATCTGCTCCTCCCCTCCACCCCCTCCTATTCTCCCACCACCACCATCACACCATACACACACACGCGCACGCGCGCACACACACACACACACACACACACACACTATTCCAGTTGACAATCATGCATCCACTAGATCTCAGTTCAGATTGTGCTTTCTTGGTGCAGCTTTTCCTGATACCCCCGACCTGGGCTAGTTCCCTCTTTCATATATTTTCATGACACCATACTTCTTCCCTCTAAAGCACTTATCTCGACTTGGATTTAAATGTTTCCAGTACTATTTGGTTAACCTCTATTGCCCTTATAAACTCAATGAGAACAAATCTGTAATTGTGGTCTTTTCTATCCCTGTAGCATAGTACAGTCCTTGAAATACAGTAGATGCTTAGTAAATATTTGATGAACAAATGAATGAGTACTGTGGAAATTAAATGAGCTAATGTGTGCCTGGCATCTATAATTAGTGGGCACATAAGTACATGGTAATATAATGGAAAATATGAAGGAGGAAGCAGACCAAGCTCAGAGGGGCTACCAGAACCTATTTCTTGGGGAAGATGGGCCTTGACCCCATGACGAGTACTACTTGTCAAGGAGAAACTATAGAAAGCAAAACCAAAAGGAGCCCATGGTCATATTCACAAGCAGCAAAGGACTAAAGGCCATTTGGAAGAAGCCCTTTACTGAGCATTCACAGAGAAGAGAAGCCAGGTGCTGTCCCCTTATTCTCAGGGCAGTGAGGACTCCTCTTAGAAGTGTTGTGGCCCCATCACTAGTCACTAAATGCTGTCTAAAGACAGGCTGCACACAATCTGTTTCAGTGCAGCATAAACTTCCTTCCTAAATTATCTATCATTATCTTCCCAAATTCCCGGAGCTCACATACCCTGATGATGCTCTACCTTCCCACCGTCATGGGCAGAGAGAGAGCTGGAGAGAACAGGTGAGAGGGCAGCAAAGAGCAATACCTGGGAGTCACATAGACCTCACCCACCATCCCGCTCTGATCCTCACTAGCTGCATCCATTTGAGCACACTGATCTCCGTGAGCCTCAGTTCTCCCCTTCCTAGGCAACTGGATATTTAACGAGCTATTGAAAATAAAAGCTAGGGTTTTATTCCAAATACAAAGCAAGGTGCATAATATATTTTAGATACCTTCTGTTCATAATTTGCATCTTTCCACAATATGTTTTACTTCCTACTCTTCTAAACAAGTTTATTAACATAACCCTAAGGATATATAGAACAACAAAAAAAACAGCCCACAGTCAATGACTGTCTCTGGCCATTGAGCACATCCGATGAGACTTTGTCTAATTGGTCCAGCGACAAGGAGACTGTGATATCCTACCCCTCGTATTCTGAGTAGGTTTTCTAGTTGCTGAAATGACATGCCACATGGCTGGCATTTCACTACTGACATGAGAGATGTGATGCCCTTACATGTGAGATCTCTAGTTCATTGCCAATGATTTGTGGTCTCAGAATATTATGGAGCCACCCGGGTTCCTCTGAGTGGAATGAGCTTGTACAGATAACCTTCTGTAATGAAGGGTCTTAACAATTTCCACCAATAACCCTTATTATCAAGTTTTTTTAAAGAACTCAGAAAATTACACTTTATGGGCTGCCAGCTTAATTCACAAGCAAAATTCTTTAAAATGCTACTTGAAATACAAACTGGAGAATAGCATTATAATCAGTATTGATATACTGTCTTCTGCAGTCACATCAGCCATGTGTCAAATCATCCACTTGGCTAAGTGGGTGAGCGTGTGTGTGTGATATACTTACATATGCATAATGTGTACACACATTCCCACATATACACAATCAGATCTGCACACAGTCACACATATTCATGTGCACACATTTACACACCCTTGCAAACTCAAGTATACATTCATTCACACACACTCATACACATGTATCATTAGCATGAGCTTGATAATACAAACCTAGCTTTTATTTTTTTATTTTTTATTTTTTAAGTATATCTTATTGATTCTGCTACTGCAGTTGTCCTATTTTTTTCTCCCCTTTATCCCCCTCTGCCCTGCACCGCCCTTCCCATCAGCATTCCCTCCCCTTATTGTATATGTCCATGGGTTGTACATATAAATTCTTTGGCTTCTCCATTTCCTATACTATTGTTAACCTCCCCCTGTCTATTTTGTATCTACCAATTATGCTTCTTATTCCCTGTACCTTTTCCCCCATTTTTCCCACTCTCTTCCTGCTGATAGCCCTCCCTGTGATCTCCATTTCTGTGATTCCATTCCTGTTCTAGTTGTTTGCTTAGTTTGTTTTTGTTTTTTAGGTTCAGTTGTTGATAGTTAGCTTTCCAAAGAAAGTCAATCCTGCCCTCCACATGTACAATGGAACCAGCCCCGTCATCCTCACTGCTTTTGGATTCAGAGGTCTGCCAACAGATTCTTAGAGCCATTGCTTATTATTCACACCAACACATCTTTTCAAATTCAACAAGAATTACTATTTTGGCTTTGCCAAGTTGATATTATCACATAAGTAACCAGCAGACATAAATAACTCCAAGTAAACACAAACCCTTAAACATCTTAAGAACTCTGAAATAAAAGATCCAGAATGAATAAAAGACTTAATGGTTCAAATGCACCATATCATGCCTATTCCAAAGATTCCATTTTGGCTTCCCACATCTAACTCATTTTCATTTTTATTAGTTCTCCCAAAAAAGATTTATATGATAATGGCCACATTTCATAAAAGGGGAAAAAAAGTTTATGAGCCAAGAGAGTGAAAACAGGAACTGCTTTGTCAATATTATTAAATTCTAGGAAAGACACAAAATAATTGCCACTTTAGTGTGTGTCACGTAAATTTGGGGGGCTTCAAAGAAATACCTATCCTATTTTGTAACCCTGAATGAGGATTTTGATTCTTGAATGACGAGACTCTTCCCTAGAAACAGGGAGCCTCAGATTTTTCCATGGGTGAGTCTGAATGAAACCAGGCAACTCTTTTCTCAACAGCTAATGTTTGTTAAGAACCTCTCATTTCATTCTGATCTCTTTCAAAGCACCATTTGATTGAGTTAAAACTGATTTTAACTCTTGCATGGCTGTCCCCAGGATTTCTTTCATCTGTCCATCACGTAGTGAGTGTACACCTGCTCCCTAACCATTCACAGGCCCCGTCCTCAAAATGCTCACATGGACATAGAGCTGGGGGTGTGGAGGTGGGGCGTCAGAAGCGTAGACAAGAGGGTACACTTCAGCGTGAGGTCTCATGGGTGGGGAGGCAGTCCCAGATGCTGCCACAGCACCCCAAGGGGGCAGCATCCCAGCAGCCTTGGCAAGTTAAGGAAGGCTTTGCAAGGAGGTGAGCATTATAGCCACACCAGGTCTTCAGGAAAGGGGACATGGGACCTGTGTAGCTTGTTAGTGAGGAGTCATTCTCTCGTTACAGTGAGGGAAGGATGGCAGAAGAACAGGTCAAATAGCAGAACAAGAGGATTACATTAAGAGGTCCCAAATGGGAGGGGTGGGTGGGAAAAGCAAATGCCATTACGAAAGGAGGTGGTGCATAATCATTGCAGGAGCAGGGGCATATTTAGATAATTCATTCCAGTCTTCATTCTGGAAAGACTGCCTTAAAATTCAGTAAAGTGTAGTGAATAGACAGCAGTTTAGTTCATATTCAAATGAGATGATTTATGGTTCTTTACATTTTGGGGGATAAGGTGTGAGTTCTGCCTGGGTTCTACCAGGACCCAGAACTCACAGGTAGAAAGTAGAGATTGGGCTACAAACCAGGGAGACAGACTCTGAGTTCACCTGTCTTTCTCTTACCCCAGGCTTTCCATCCTACATTGATCATGGTAGTTATCCTCTCTGATAAGGTTGACAATTACATTGAAATCAGCAGATTCAGACAGTGTATTAATTTATCCCATGTCAGAACCATTCACATCGCTTCTTACAAGTCTATTAGGATTGTGAAGCTCGTGTATAAAACCAGGACGTTTATGAGCTATAGAGTGTGTTCATGAAAAGTCACTCTTATTCAGGGATAATTTTGTTTAATTAAGATAAAATCATGACTCCCATACAAATATAAAATGAGCACATCACGTCGAAATTTTTATTAGACTCATTAATTAATGAGGGAACCAGTAATGTGTCACATCTGGTTCAAAGGAGAATTCAAGCATCACACATATGTAGGCAATCAGGGGTGTCGATGCGAATTCACAGATGCATGCAAAGCTGGTCAGTATTCACAAGGTGATAATTGATCGTATTCTGCCAGACATGATCCACTTGCATTTCTGTGGACAAGAACCCTGTGTGTTATCACCAGCTTTCTACAACTCGTGGATGTGAAAAAAAATAATAGCTCAAAGGCATTGAAAGGGGCCTGTCCTGGGAGGGTAGGCTAGATAGATACCCAGATCAGTAGTCCTTTTTTGTCCATTTCAAAGTCTTTCCCAATTTTCCCTGACATCCTTTTGTGTCCTTTTTAGCAAACCCGCTGGGCTACCCAAGTAAGTAGTATTTTACAAAGGAGAAAACTGTGGCTAGGAGGGTCACGCTTGTTAACAAGCCAAAGAATCTCCTGGAGAAAATGAAAAGAGAGGTTCCTGGGCTCCACCCAAGCCTAGAGAGTCAAATCCCATCTGGAAATATGTATGTTGGATGTTTCCCTAGATTCTGATTATCTTCCAGATTTGAGAACAGCTGTGACTTATCAAAAAATACATAGGGGGCCAGTGGCAGACTCAGACCCAGGAAGCAGGTTTTCTGATTCTCTGTCCTGAGGCTCAGTACACTGGTCTTCATTGGATTTTTGGCCTGTAGCTTTGTGATGAGGTCCTTCACTCTGTAATGCTTTATACACCTGCCATAATGTAAGGAGAGCCCTTGAGACAGAATAAGACAATAAGACTCCCTTGGTGTCTCATTTCCATTCTCTAAGTACATTACTGCTTGGCAAATGCATCAAGTTAATTAAAACTAAATGTAATTCTAATGCACCAATTTGATTTAAAAATAATCTTCACAGTCACCAGGACATCAAAATGCAATTAAGGCCATTTGAGGCAAGTCTCTGATGCATATTATGTTTGGATGCTGCTCTGTGTCAAGAAACCCAGATCTTCCCAAATGTCACTAATGTGTTTAGCAGCCTCTGTCTCACTCAAATGCCTCTTTCAATTAGGTTCTGGAGAGCGTGATCCATGACAGTTCAGGAACACTCACCCAATCCCATCCAACCGGCCCTTTAGCCAAATGCCTTTTCTCCGAGCTGGTCTCTGAACTTGGGAAAGTGCAAGCAGTCTCCTGGATACCAAGCTTAAGGCAGAATCAAATTGCACTGTTCCAGTGTTCCTTGTTACCTACCTGAGTTCTCAGATTGTAAAAGGCTCTGGACCAGGAATATGGAAATCGAAAAATGGTTCTCGGGAAAAAAGAAGATACAGATCTAAGATTAATGGGGCAGTTTGGCAGTCTCCTTTTTTCTGTTCCCCTTAGGCTGATTTTCCTGGACATCTGTTTTGACTGAGTGACTGTGGTTGCTGTAAGCTTCATTTGGAATTCTTTTTGCATAATGAATGGGAAAGGGTGAGAAATATTAAAGATATCTCAGCATACTTGCAGAGAAAAATGGGTAGTTCTGATGGGTTCTCACAAGGCTTGGGTGGTACAAGAGGCAGCTTGATCTAGCGCTGTTAGTAACGGATTCAAACCCGGCCTATTAGTGGTGAACTCTCTCTGAACCTTCTTTCTCGTATGAAAATACAACCTGTCATTTCCTCTTACGTCAGTAAACATTGCTGTCCCCTCCACAACTTGGCTGTCCTTGAAATCTTCAGCCTCTTTATTGCAATCAGCCCCTGGGTGGCGGAATACCAGCTCCGGCTCCCCAGCCTTGCCATACCTTTGTGGTCGCTACCTGACATGGAGGGATAAGAGGCCAAGAGAATGTAAGGGGAGGAAAAAACTTTCCCAAAGCTCTGAATCACACCAAATATTAGTATCTGAAGCTGTTAAAGCCAAGAGTTCAAGGCTATTTTATTAACCAATGATCTCTGCCAAAAAACCTAAGAGAACGCTCCATTAAACAGTAATAATCATTAGATCTTCTAATTTCCAAGTGAAAAATCATGAGGAAATTAGAATTTGTAAATCCTTTCCGTACATCAGTCACAGTGTTAAAGACTTCCACTTATAGATTCTTATTTAATCCACATGGCAACTTTGCAAAGTAAAAATAGTCATTATCTATTTGTCATGCATAGTATGCAACTATATGAATATAATGGAGGTAGCTGAGTCTTAAAAAGGCACATATGTTCGGGGTTTTATATGGGCTCAATTTCACATTTGTCTGTGCCCCCCGGCATGTTTCTCATTCAGTGATCACACTGACTATAAATTGCCGGTTTCCAGGTCTTTCCCCTTTAAGATCACAAACATCTTATGGGCAATAGTTATGTCTTTATAACAATAATAGCCACCATCTACTGTGGGCTTGTCTAAATGTGCTTTACAAGTATTATCTCACTTAGTCCTCAAAAATATTGACGAGATGGGTACTATTACTATCTTGACCTGACAGATTAAAATAAAAAACACTGATGCTGAGAAAGATCTTTTCATCTCTGTGCACTCAGTGCATGCCCAAAATCTAACCTGTCATAAGCATTCAAGAAATGTGTGTCATATAATTTCCTCCAGCTCAATAGGCAGAGATGGTAGGATAGAGAAAGACAAATGTCCTTTGTATCCAAAATATTCAGTATCTCCAAAACATTATGAAAGCAGAGAAGGCCCAGAGCAGCCTGCCTTGCCCACATGCTTCCAAAGGAGGGCCGATGTGAGGGCTTAGGTTGACCCAGACAGCGGAGATGGTGGCTCTCAGAAGCAGTGACCTCAACACAGGGGTGCCAGGGTCTCTACTCCTAGAAATCTGTGCTCTACATCAGGGATAGAGAGAGGCTGCCCAGGAGGGTTGTGGGACAATTTACCTCCACCCTCCTGGAACTCCCACCCATAGAAGACCACAGAGTCTTCATAACACCCTGCAGAAGACTCCCCTCTAGCTGGCTGGCTGGGCTCAGCAAGGACTGCGAGAAGGAACCCAGAGGCAACCATCAAGCTCACAGGCAGATGCACACGAACACACAGACACACTCACAAAGAGACTCGGTCCTTTTCGCCATTAAGCCACACTGCTATAGTTAGATCTTGTTCTCTCATGCCTGCTCTTGTTGACAGTTCACAGTTCCCTAGTCATTTTAAGGCTTCCCCTAAATCGTGACATAACCAACCTGAATCTCTTCCTCTGGGCCCCAGAAAAATTTTCCTGAGCAAACAAAAAGAAGAGGCCAGCTGTGGTGCTCTGACCTATCTGTACAAAGTAGTAAACTGATGCTTTTGTTGTTTATGACTTGTGTTATACTTTATATCATGCCATACACACACACACACACACACACACACTTCTGGCTTATAGTACAAGCAGAATTTGTACCTAAATGTAGGATGTTCTGATTAAACTAAGCAAAAGTGACCTCTTTAAGTGTTTGGGAGCCTGACAAGTTTGTCCACAAGAATTTGTAAATAAAGACAGACTTACAATCTACCCATAAGAACAGATCGGGAACATCAAGTCACCTGAAAGAAAGAGAATGGTTGTGAGACCTGAGCTGGATTTTCCTGGAATGCGCTTGGAGTATGATAACCTGAAATAAGGAAGAATTGTTCCATGCCATAGGACCTGGTCCAACACAGAAGCTTGAAACCATTTGGGGCAGAGAGTCATGCGCTGGCCAGTGTCCCTCCTAGGACCACCCAGGGCAGGGAGAATTTTAGGCATGAGACTTCCACTCTTCTGGGAACAACAGCAAGGCTCTCCTTACATAGAGCAGGTGGGCAGAGTGTTTGGACTGAGTTCTTTGATGGCAGGACAGAGAACCCCAACACCACAGGAAGGAGAAGAGAACTAAGTTGAGACCTGGTTTGGGAAGAGAACTCCCAGCTGGGAGTACAGGGCTGCCACCAGGGCCACACAGGCCTGCACCTAAGATTTCAGGTAAACAGCAAGCTGGAGCTGTCGGGGCAGCTTAGGTATGGCCAGCTGCTGGGGTTACCTGGGTTTACCAGGCTCCCTGTGAATTTGCTAATTTGAATAATTTCACAGACTCCAAGGCATAAGGGCTGTCCCTACTGGTCTGGTGGTGTCTGCCCCCACCCACCCTGGGCAGTTAGGGCTGAGGGCAGTGTACCGTGGCTGGAGTTTGAGAGCCCAAAGACAGGTGGTTGGAGTGTTGACTTAATCAACTCCTTA
Organism: Tonatia bakeri; assembly: GCA_004024845.1. Lineage (NCBI taxonomy): Eukaryota > Metazoa > Chordata > Mammalia > Chiroptera > Phyllostomidae > Tonatia > Tonatia bakeri. The sequence continues at coordinate 36,110 of PVIA01012246.1, forward strand.
AAGGAAACTCTCTAGTCCCTATCCAGAGTTTCAAAACTGAGTTGAGACACATAAAAAAAACCCTAAAAACTATAAACACTATATTGCACAGAGTGGTTTTATTTGCATGCCTACTCAGGTCCACCACCTGGAGCCTAGTGTTGAAAGGGATTCTGATGCAGGCTCAGCAGGGAGCATGCTGAGACAGGTGGGTGATGCCAGGCAGGCATACATAGGGCAGCACAAATCCCCAGCTGTCCCCGATGTTAGAGAGCTTGGATTCAAGGGCTGCCCTAGAGCAAGATCCTCCCTACAAGAAAAAAGAGGCATTGGCCATCTCCACTGTTTGGCTGGAGCACAGACTAATGTCAGGAGTCTACTCTCATTCTTTATGACAGCATCCTCTTTATTTCCTTCATGGCCCTTAAGATAATTTGCAATTATATATACACATTATATATTTATTATGTATATGTTTATGAGGTGTTTTACTATCCATTTGCTTATTATCTATCTTCTCATTAGAATATTAGCTCCAGTAGGGATTTTATTCACCAGGGTATAACCAGGGTCTACTAAACTGGCTCTTTCAGAGTCAGCATTCTAGAATATTTGTTAACTGAGTGTGTGGGTTAAAAAAAAAAAGCATAGCCCTGGCCAGTGTGGCTCAGTTGGTTGAGCATCGTCCGACAACCAAAAGATTGCAGGCTCACTCCCCGGTCAGATCACATACCTAGGTCTCGGGTTCTGTCCTTGGTCGGGGTGCATACGGGAGGCAACCAATCAGTGTTTCTCTCTCACATCAATGTTTCTCTCCATCTCTTTCTTCCTCCCTCCCTCTCTCTTTAGTATCAATAAGCATGTCCTCGGGTGAGGATAAAAAAACACACCCGAAGAATAACTGGATGAATGTAACTCTCCTCACTCACCAAGCCATTCTTCTGATTCTGGTGGAGCTCTATTTTTAGCAAAAGACAGAATCCCCATCACAACGTCAGGAGTATGCCTGGTGTCTCCCATAAAGTCATGTCTTGTACTCCAGGGAGTGCCTTATGTGTGGCCTAGTTAACAGGGGGCCTGCACGCCAGGACAGTTCACCTCTGGGCACAGCCAGGAGTGAGTCCCCATCTAGACTAGAAAAATAGAGGTTGGATTTAGGCAGCATCTTCTTGCATCCTTAGGAAAAGGTGTCTCCCTCAATCTCCAGTTTTATATTTTATGTAAAATTTCGACCAAGCCATCCGCAAAGTCTTTGTGGTTGATATTAACACATGGTTTCTCAGGTTATTAGGTTAAATAAAATCTGCTAGAGCTAGAAAGACTTTTCCATGTCAACTTTCATCCTTGCTGCTTAATTAAATCCCTCACCTGGGAAAAGAGTAATTTTCAGCCACCTTGCTTTCCTTTGTGACATCAGCATGAAACTGTGACTGCTGAAATACCAAAATGCCAGTTGCGTTTAATGTTTCAGGTGCAACAAGCCTGTTATATTTGGAATCCCCTACAAAGATAGATATTAACTGAGAATTGAAAATGACAGCAGAGGAGATTGAATCAGAAGAGCAAAATGAGCACACAAATCTACTTCCCTTCTTTCTACAATCCCTTAAAATGTCAGAAAATATATATTTTTTAAAGAATACATCCGTAACAGTACTAGAAAATGAGAAATAACACTATCAGAGACCCAGAAATCTTGGGAGTTTCCTGGCAGCCTAGGAAATAGAAGTGAGTTGAGAACAGTGAAGACAACCAGAGACCAAAGGATGCTCGGGGAAAAAAACAACCGTAGACGTAGCAGCACAAAGAGACACTGAACTCACAGCAGATTCACCGAAGGGCATGAGGTGTCTCTGACAGTTTGATTGTGTTAATGACCCAGATTCTTCACCCCAACCTGTATTATGCCCTTGGCCACAAGACGGCAGTTCTCCTTACCACAGACGTGGTGCCTACTGCCCCACCCCTTGAGTTTGTAGTGGCTTCATGACCTGCGTTGCCCAATAAAAGGAGGCAGAAATGACAATGTGGAGAACACATCCACACACTCAAACACGCATGCAGATGTGCAAATCAAACAAGAAGTGGCAGATCACCAGCACGTCAACAAAAACATGTAAGTCTTCAGTTAAACTCAAGTAATTCCTGATGAGTGATGTGACACACACACACACACACACACACACACACGAGCCTAGAACAAAATTCCAAACTATACCAACATAAAAGGCCAGGAAAGTAGAGCTAAGCAAAAAAGGATAAGAGGTTTTAAGAAGGGACTGAGAAAATATAGATAATGTAAAAGATAATGACTAATTTTAGATGCAAGAGGAAACTAAAGAAAGATTAAAATACATAAACATGAGTGTAAGGAGGAAACACGGGACCACTGGCAGTGGCCCTTCTGGGCCATGAGAGGAGGATTGTGGGGCAGAATATGAAGGGCAATCTGTCCTCGAAACTCACCAACATCCAAATTTTGGAGTTTTTTAATAGTGTAAATATGATGGTCTATGTGCCAGGTCCTACAGAAGTAGTGTCTGCTTGAGTGTGGTTGGTAGGGTAATGATATGGGTGTAATAATTTATAGTTTTCATTTGAACATTTCACCTAAAATGACATATGGTGTGCTTCAGTGTGATATTGTTATGTTACAGAATTACATGCTTATGATTTTTAATAAAGGATTTTATAATAAAAAGGGAGCATTATTTGTGCCAGACCCTGTATAAAAATAAACCTAAGGATTATTTTTTAATATAGCATAGATATTACACTTGCTTTCAGCATTTAACAAAACTATTTCGTGGGTGGGTAGAACTGGTAAAAATCATGTTTATTTTCTTTCTGTTTATTTTAGGAATCTTTGTATGAATGAAGAACTGTTACTTCATACTTTTAAATGTAATTGTTTTATTGCTTTATCCCACTCTGCT
>PVIA01012247.1:0-39018 GCA_004024845.1 Tonatia bakeri
TCCTCACCTGGACATGACTTTCAGGATAAAGATTTATAGAGTCCGGAGAGGATCAAAATGTTTTTCTAGATAAGTGGAGATAGGAAAGGAGAGGAAAAAAGTGGATGTGTTTATCATTACACTGTCATCTTTTTTCTCCTGTCACTCAGAATTCTTGTGTAGCTCTAATATACATTAAAACAATTTTGACTACCATGCTTTCCTGGGCAAAAACAGTTTCTGCAGCCGTTTCAAATATACAACTGGAGAAACAATGGCATTACAAAATCCAGGGAAGGAAGCATTTTCTGGTGTTCTTACTGAAAAATGGGAATGTGTATTTTTCAGATAGTGTCAGATGTATCTAAGTAATCAGATATATTTAAATGAACAAATATGTTTATTTAGAATTGACTTTTAGGGAAATCTAGAAGCATCAAACCAAAGGCTTACAAACGAGAGGCCAGTGGGGGTGGTTATGGCTAGGGTTAGCATTGAGCACCACATCTACGAAGCAGAAATAAAGCGCACTTAGGGTCTACACTAAAGACAACATAACAATGTCAAGACATTAGCAAAGCAATGTTAAATCTGCTTAAAGTCACAGCATAACGTCCACAGCAGCACAGCAATGCCGAGAGAGAGAGCTGACAAGAATGACATCACGAGTAGCTCATTGGGGGGAAAAAACACAAAACCAATTTGCATGCTGCATCACCGTTTTCTCCCGGTAATACAGCTCCTAGGATGGAAAACGGAACGAGCAAACTGAGGCTTAGAAATGACTTTTTTCCACTGCATGTATACATATGTAGATTAAAAAATGACCAGTTGATTCCAGAAGTCACCGTAAACCTGATGGGAGTTGTCCATCTTTTGGGAAAAAGCCTCTGGAATAGAATGATCATCATCATATACAAGGGATTAGAAGCAAAACCATACATCCTTGTTCGGAGGCCATATATAATGCCACTGGTGAAACCAGGCACTGGCTCTGGAGGTCCTTCACAGGAGGGGATGAGAGTGGATCTAAAAGTGTCCATTCAGAACAAAGAGGAAAAAGTAACTAAGAAGCCTACAACTGTTTACTATTCAATGTCTCAGAGTGCAATTTGTAAGGTTATTCAGTTTTGTATTTTTTCCAGGTGATTTCAGATCTCAGAGAGAAACCCATAATAAAACGTGAAATGAAGACACACAGAATTCTGTGCCATAATGAATACTAGTAATCATTTATTCATTCCTACATGGGCAGGGACAGGGAGATGGCCAGTGTGCCCAGCCATGCAGCTGGAACAGAGGCACTCATGGGAGGTACTGACAGATCACATGTATCAATATGCAACACTTACTGGAGCAAACTGTTTTTTTGCATGTTGTTTAAAAGATATGAGGGGTTGGAGATTTGAGTATTCAGAGACCTCCACATATGTGAGATAAGCATTTACCCTTCTGGTTTAATTCCCTCTTCTTGGATAGCTGTAAACAGAGTTTCTTCATAGGGAAAAAGAAAATCAATCCTTCATTGCTCAACATGTAAAGTTCTTAGAAATAATTCTGTAGAGCTTAAAATGATAACATTGTGAAAAGCAAAAGAACGTGCTTGGCTTCCATTCACCTTATGTCTGTAGTCGGTGTCCCACCCCAACTCCACAGGAAACAACTAAGACAACCACAAGGACTCGGAGGAGCAGTCCTTCAACCTTGGAATCCCCTTGGCTTCCAGGGCACTAAGTGCTTCTGAGTTCCTGTCTGCCTTGCAGAACCAGGTGAGGTAGGCAAGCTGAGTTCCTACTCTTATTGTAACTCTAGGGTTCAAGGACTCAGGAGCCATTTTCTAAAGCATGTGCTGCTTCTCCCTATGCTGGAGACAGCAGTACAAAACTCCGAGAGAAACGTGGACCTTGGGTTCAGTTGAAAGCCTGGGCTTGTCGGAAATGCAGATTACTGGTGTTCCATCAGCAAGTGGAGAAGACCAGATTTCACCAAGATTAATTATACATCAGAGCACTGTCCTCAACTGACAGCAACAGACTTAGAGGTAAAACTACGAGCACAGAATCTTGCTTTTCCCCTCTGTTTCTCGGGGAACCGTTTCACTGCCGGGCCGTTGTTCCACCGCAGTGAGTCACAGAAGAATGCAGTGCTTAATGAGCCAAATATGAAGATAATTATGCCGGTTATATTCGGTTCACACACAGAATAGCAGACTGTATTTGTAGATTCTTTATGAACACTCTAGGGCAGGGAGAGGAAAGAGGATTTTCTTTTTTAGAAGCTGAACTGGGTTTTACTATGACTAAATACCTTTGAAGTAATACATTAACTTTTTTTGTCTTAATTGGGCAGAAAAGCAAAGAGTCAGAAGAGTGCTTTCATAATTTCAGAGGTTTCAAAGGAATTCTGAGTTGCTCTGAAACTCCAACACCATTTTATCCATGTGACTCTCCAAGTGAATCATCGGATCTGTCATTTTTCTGAAAATTATCTGCTACAGCAGCACCTCTCTGCAGCCGCTTTTTTCACTGTGAATTAATGTCCTCTGGAAGCCAGCACAACAATGCTATTTTGATTATGAATAAAACCGGGTCTTAAGTCATTAAAAGCAGTTGAAGAAAATACTTCTACAGCTCCTTAGCATACTTTATTATGTTAATTGGTAACTAGCAGAGATAATCATAAATTGGTAAATACTGTTAATCAGGTCTGTACAAGCAAGTTTTTCAGAGCAAGGGTGAAAGTCAGTATTATGCTGTGTTGTAGGGGGAAAATATGCTTAAGAAAAAGACTAGATGGACATTTTGTATATCTTTTTTCTTGTAAAAAAAGCAGAGATGGTCAGAGTAGTCCAAATCCATCTTTGGAAGTTTTGCGTCTTAATGCTAGAAGGTACTGCAGAAATCACCCAATTTAATTCATGTTTACAGACAAGAAAATTGTCAATCCCAGAAAGGCAGCTGTCTAGGTATACTCAACTAGTTCAACACAGAGTCAAGATCAGGGAACTAGAAACATATCAACAGAAATGATATTGACATTCAAGTGGAAAAAAAAGTCTGATATTTAAACCCAAAGTTGCCTTAAACTTTTCTCTCCTGCCAGATCAAACTTCCTCTCTTTGCATAAACAGCCTGCAGGGTAAAAACACCCCAAGGCATTTTAGGAATTGGTTGAAACCACAAAGCTCATTGTAATCATCTCAGGCTCTTGGAGTTCTATGAGGGCTCCAACGATCAGAAAAAGGGCAAGTGAAATCTCTCCTTCTTGCAGGAACTGAGATTTGGCTCCACATGAGAGCTCATCAAAGACTAGGAGAATTGACTCTGGATCAGATTACTGCCAAGTGGGTGCATGACCGATTAGAACAGTGATTCCTAAAATCTGATTTTAGACATCTAAGTGAGACACCAGATAGCTAAAAGCATTGTCACAAAGTTTACTCTGAAAACAGTCTGAGAGCAAATGAAACATTTTCAGTTGTTCGTTTTTTGAATGAGCAGGTATCACATGAGGATACTAAGGTTTGCAGGGGGCACTATGCACAGTGCTTGGGTGGGTGGGGAACCTGACATCTGGCCGTCCACAGCTTTGGATGCTCATGTAATCACGTGAATTGTTCCTCCAGGGATCTGAAGTTTAACATCCGAGAGAAGCACAAAGAGTCTGGTAGCTGATCATGGCTCTAATTTTTAAATACGTTTTGATTAAGGCTGGGTTACAGAGAGTTGGTTCATTAAGGTGCTGATGAGGCCCAATTTAGATAAGTGTGTAACAACCTTAGAACAGCTGCTTAAAATACCATGTAGCTTTTACAATTTTGAAGAGCGGGCACATAAAAACAGAAAGATGTAAAGAGGAGAGTAGAGAGGTTTTAGATGGAAGAATGATCTTATAACCCAGGAGTATGCTATTTTAAAAGATTCATATGGGGATTTCAATAAAAGTCTCTCCAAATGATGTATGGGGCTGGAAATCACAGCACTAGGATCCACTGCTCCTAATCTCTATGTCTTAGTTTCTGTCTTTTCCCCTCTAATTGGTCCAGTTTATCAACTAACTTTTTATGTCATTCCTCTTCTGTGACACAATCACCAGTCTTAAAATTTCATCCTTTTCCATGACTTCTCACGGAGAAAATAAAATTTGCACAGCAAAGAAAACCATCATCAAAATGAGAAGACGACCTACAGGATGGGAAAAATATTTGCAAACCATATGTCTCATAAGTGACTAGTATCTAAAATAAAGAACTCATACAACTGAATAGCAAGAAATCCAAACAACTGTATTTAAACATGGTTTAGATTTAAAAATTGTATTTAAAAATTGTTCAGGACAGAGGATCTGAATAGACATTTTCCCAAAGAAAGCAGATGGCCAGTGGAAAGGGGCTCAATATCACCAATTGTCTGTGAAATGTAAACCAAAACCACAAGGAGCTACCACCTCACACCTGTAAGAATAGCCACTCTCAAGATGACAAGAGAAAATAAGTGTTGGCAAGGGTGTGGAGAAAAGGGAACTCTCATGCATTGTTGTTGGGACTATGAATTGGAGCAGCCACTAACAGACCATCTGAAGATTCCTCAAAACATTAAAATAAAATTACAATATGCTCCAGTGATTCCACTTCTGGGTATTTAGCTGAAGAAAATGAAAATACTAACTCAGAAACATATCTGCACCCCCATTTCACTGCAGCATTATTTATAACGTGCACACACACACACTCTTACATTCATAATGGAATAGTCTTCGGCCATAAAAAATAAAATCATGTCATTTGTGACAACATGCATGGAGCTTGAAGACATTAAGTGAAATAAATCAGAGAAATACATATCCCATATTATCCCATTTGCATGTGGAATATAAAACAAAACAAAACAAAACAAAACAACATGTTTAAAACTCAGAGTTCACAGATACTGAGAACAGGTGGCTGGGTTCTAGAGACAGAGGGTGAGAGGTAGGATAAACATGTTAAGTGGACCGAAAGTTACCGCCTTCTAGTTATAAAGTAAGTAAGTCATGGTGACTGCAGTTAATGATATTGTATTGAATAGTTGAAGAAAAGTTCTTGTCACCAGAAAATGTTTGTAACTGTGTGTGGTGACGGCTGTTAGTCAGACTTACTGAGGTGACCATTTCACAATACATACAAATACTGAGTGATTAGGATGTAGACCTGGAACTAATATCGTGCTATATATAATTATACCTCAATAAAACAAACAAACAAAAATAAATGTCTGTTTACTCATACAATGCCCTCGTTGGAGAACAGGATTATTTTAATCCCCCCCAGAGCTGGAAGGCATTTAAGTTTCAGGAAAATATAATTGAAATTGAGTACCAGATGGTCATTTCCATAACAGTAACTGGTCCATACCACTATGTAGTGCTATCATTTTTCTCTCGTCTCTCAATCTTACCTCTTCTTCTTCCACTTATTCCTTCTTAAAGAGGAAACCAAAACCAAACAAAAACCCTTTTAGGAAAAAAAAGGTTTTTTTCCCCTAAATTGTATTCCCTCTATTTGTAACATAAATCAGTTCAGGTTTGTATAGCTAAAACCACACTACAGTGCTGGCTGAGCAGCAGGCTACCTCTGCAGAATGCCAGCCCTCGCCCCTCCTGCTGGGGTCTCTGCAGAATCAGGGGGAGTCCAAACACACGTCGTCCCACTAACACTGTCTACTTCTGAAGGCAGAAAAGGCTGCATTCAGGTTTTTATTATAAGAATTTGATGCATGTAATTTTCAGTAATAAGCATTGATTAAAAATAATTATATAAGATAAATATCAGAAATAAAAATATGATAATAAAAAACACCACTCGGCCTAAGAAAATAAAACATTTTCAACACCATTGCTCTGTGATTCTTTGATAGGATCCCCCTTTCTGAAATTTGGTGGTAACAACTGCCACTATATGCTGGGCTTTTTTCCCTTCTTTTTCTCATCTACTTCTCCCTAACATTTTTATAATATGGGTATACAACCGTAGAAAACATTATATAAATGATTGCTTCCAAATTTTACAAAAACTGTAACACAGTGCATGCATTCTTCTGATTATGTTTTAAAAACCTTGAGATGTAATTCGTCTACTGTAAAACTCACCCACTTAAATTGTACAATTCGATGGTTTTACAATGGATATTCACAGACTTGTGTTACCATCACTACCCTCTAAGCTCAGAAAATTGTCTTCAACCCAAAAGAGAAACCCTGCACCACTGCTGTTCCTCCTCCTCCCGGACCCCAGCCTTGGCCCCCATCAACCTGCATTTTCTATGAATTCGCCGATTCTGGACATTTCATGTAAATGGAATCATACAACGTGATATTTTGGAATTGGCTTGTTCCACTCAGCATGTTTCCAAGGTTAATCCACGTTGTAGTGGATCATAGTGTCCCCTTCTCTTATTCTCAAGTAATTTTCCGCAGTATAGAGAGACGTTATTTATCCAATCATTAGCTGATGGACATTTGGGCCATTTTCACTATTGTGAATAATTCTGCATGAACATTTCTGAATGTGTTTGTACAAATACATGGCTTCATTTTTCCTGCGTGTATATCTAGGGGTAAAATTGGTGGGTTATATGGTAACTATATGCTTAACTCTTTTGAGACACAGACCACTTTTTTTCACAGTGGCTGCGTCATTATGGACTTCCACCAACAATGTATAAGTGTTTAAATTTCTCCACATGCTCTTTAACACTTATTATTATTTTCCTCTTATATTATAGCCATCCTAGTGAGAGTTAAGTAGTTTCCCATTATGGAGCTGATTTGTATTTTCCCAATGGTTAATGGTGTTGAGCATCATTTCATATATTTATCAGCTATTCCTGTTCTTCTGATTGCTTTTTGCATTCCACATTGTTTTTAAAATTCACTCTTGTCAATGCATGTGGTTAGAGTGCGTGCCTTTTCATTGTAGTATTCCAGCAGTTTTCAACCAGTGTGCCGCAAGATACACACCAATGTGCCACAAGAATCTTTAAAACATACAAAACCCAAGCATTGTGTCAGACGCACTGATTTCCCTGCCTTTATGTTGTCAAATAAAAAAATGGGGACAGCCAACACAGCAATAGCCATTTGGTATGACGGAATCAAAATTATACCTATTTTTTTGTCAGAGTGGCAAAAATATATTTTTGGTATGCCACAGAGTTTTGGGAATTAGCATATTGTGCCCTGAGATGAGGAAGGTCAAAGAGTGCTGGAGTATCCTATTGTGTGAATAAATCAGGACTGGCTGACCCATTCTTTTGTCAACAGCAATTTAGCTTGTTTATCGTTTTCTTTGCTTTGCTATTGAAGATAATTCTGCTATGAACATTCTTTACATATCATCAGGTATACTCTAAAGAATTACTCCCCCTCTTTTTTTATCAACTAAATGAATGCCTAAGTAGTGAAAACAGCCTTTGTCCTACATATCAGAAGGCGTAACTGTCCGACCTAATAGCCACATGTTAAGTACATATAACCCAGCCACCCAGGACCACTGGTGCATGAGTGTGTGAATGCATGTGTGTTATAGACATGTCAGTCTGCTAAGCAAAAAGGGTACAATGTACATGTCCTGGATAAAGGGACAGATGTGGTCATATGTATATATAAGTATAAATATAGAAAGTCCTAGATAAAAACTGAGTTCCTCCTGTCAGCCCTATTCAAGGACATCGTGTATATATAAATTCATATATGTGTGTGTGTGTGTGTGTATACATATAAAATATTTAATTATAAGGCCTATAAACTGAACAAGGTATGAACAAGGTATGGATACATCTCATACAGCTTTGAACATAACTGCACAAATGACCTAGGGGAAGAAATCCTAGGAGAAAGGCTAAAGACACTGGGCTCATGCTGCTTAAAGAGGACAAAAGCCCCAACACTTCCAATCAGCATCCCAGAATAGAAGGGGTTATTTTAAGAGTGAAGGTAAGTAGCTGGGCTTCATTACTTCTAGGGAAAGCAAGAGGGAATGGGGACTCAATTACGGAAGTGGGATTTTAGGTCGAACGCTATGAAAAATCTCCAGACTCCAGCGTTCTGAGACACTGAAGTGTGTGCCCAAAGGGACTGGTATGCTGGTACTCCGGTATTTTTTCACAGGGCATAGAGAAAATTTCCAAGATGACTTAAATCTAGTCCTGTTTGGAGTGAGGGGTGCATTACATCAATGACATCAAATTCCTTTGGCCATTTCTTCTTTGGAGTTTATGATTTAAAGGTTTTGTCTGAGCAAACAGCATTTGCTAAGTAATAATTCTCCCCCAATGCTTATTAATAATTACAGACATATAGAAATTTCCACCCAGCCATGAGCTCAAGTAAACATGAATAAATATGTTCTAGATGTTTTCAAGAGAAAAATTAAAATCAGTGTATCTGTCTACTAAGAGTAGAACTAATACATCAAATAAGGCATATTCATGGAACAGAATACTATATTTCAGTAGGAAGGGAACACTGATCTATCTACTGACATGGATAAATCTCAATATATGTTGCATGAGGAAAAATGTTACAAAATTATATATTCTGTACGATCCCATTTTGTAAATTTTTATATATCACAGTCATAAAGCAATTCCTGAATATTACTCACAAGCACATAAATATATGCTAAAATATAAAAGAACATACAATTACCAAGAGGAAGTGCCTTTGAGAAGGAAAGTAGGATGGAAAGGACTATGGAAGAAAAAGCACTTTAATTTTATCTATAATGTTTATTCTAAAAATATGTTTATTTATTTTAGAGCTAGAGAAAGATGGGAGAGAGAGAGAGAGAGAGATTGATGCGAGAGAAACAGCAATGGATTGCCTCCCATACGCACCCTGACTGGGGATTGAACCCACAACCTTTTGGTATACAGGATGACATTCCAACCAACAGGGCCATACTGTCAAAAGCTATACTGTTTATTTCTTTCATTAAAAATATACAAGCAGTTATGGAACATATTACATAATAATAATAATGATGATGATGATAATAATTAAGAATCACCAGGGCTAAAAATGGGTATACAGGAGTTTCCTTTTTCAGTATTTTTAAAAACTCTCAGAGAAAACAAGTAATCAGAATCTGTAATTAATCCATCATTACCAGTATCACCCCACCGAATTTCAAAAGCACCAGCCAAAATCAGAGGAGTGCATTGGGAGTCAGTGTGAGCTTTCCGTTACGTTCCGTGAAATGCTGAATGCAGACCCACGGCACCCTAGGACCCTCCAGCTTAACGTCAGGGGGTGGGGGCCTCTCTCTCACATCCTGTGCAGCTCCAGAACAGCACAGGTCTGCACACGGACGAGTAGATGATACCTCCCCAATCTCATTCCCTCTCTTTAAAATGAAACAACAAAAATATCGCCTGCTTTCAATTGTCCCCCCATGTTATCTACTTTGTAGCAGAACTTCCTCTCCCTAGTTAGACTTAGTTTCCACCCTTTCCACTCTTTTCTACCCATACGGGTAGTTTCAAAATTCTTTGAACAAAATCCAGGAGCTTTGTCAGAGACTCAGAGAGAGAGCAAGGCAGGTTTCTGAAGGTGGGGCCGAACCACCGTTTTGGGGAAGAGGGGAAGTAAAGGGAAAATCTCGAGGGTGGGGGAAGCAAACAGAGGGGGAAGTCTATCGACTACAAAAAGGCTAAGTAACATCAAAATCTTAAGCCAGTTCCCTTCAAATTATTGTACTAAAATACCCTAGTGGCAGGGAAGAAGGGCCGCAGACCTCTTAAGAGTACAGGCGAGAAGAACAGCATGGCCGTAAACGAGGAGTTTCTCTACTGTCATCTATTTCATCTTAAAATTCAGGCAAATTTTGCATTTTGCTTTATAATATATGTAGCTAATAAAAAAAAAAAGCCCTCACATTTTCTAGTAAAATCATCACTGCAACAAGATGCGGCATATTTAACTTGGGATTCCTCAGAGGCTTGTACACTGCCACTTACCCAAGACAGCCGAACTCTTCTTGGGAAACTCAAAAGGAGGAGGCAGAGATATCCTCCGGACGGGGCTCAGGTGGAGACAGGAAAAAGGAGCAAGAAGCTGAGCCTGAAGGGGAAGGTCTGGGAAAATGCTCTTGAAAGGGGAAGCACAGAGACAGGAGAAAAGTCGAAAAGTTTATGATCAGTGTTTCCACTCTGCATCTGGAGTGTGCTAGTGTGATGCTGGGCTTCCAATGGTTCATCATATAAGAACAATTCTGATCAACACAGTGGCTTCTAGCAGAGGGCTGAAGCGCTCAAAACACTGTAGTGGCCTGCTAGTGGTGGATTGACACCAAGTGACAAGCCAGGTGACAGTCATGAGCTGTGGAAACTACAAACATCCAGTAACAACCAGAGCAGTTTTCAGGGGAAACAAAAAACACAACTCATCCTGGAGAGAGGCTATGAGGTCCATGATAACGGCAACACAACAAAATGTCCTTCACGATAGAATCTGTCTTATTCTACATCTGTACACAACTGATGGGGAAAAAAAACAAAACTGAAAGATCCCATAAACAGTGTCCATGGAGCGGTCTGAGTTCATTATTTCCAGCTGCATGTTTCCTGGAAGGCTTTTGAGAGCATGTAGAATTTGAGCAAGGCCATGATGGGTAGGTAAAATTTAAATTTGATAAATAAGGATGAGGAACAGCATGAACCAAAGCATGGGGATTAGGTCATTTGCAAGAAATACACTGGAAATAACAGTTCAGTTTGACTGGTTGGTAGGTGCATGGGCAGTGGAAAATAAGATGGAAAAGCCCAGTCAGCATCTCATTATCCAGGGACAGGAGTGCTAGCCTGAGAATTTTCGCCCTTCCTCAGAGGCAGCTGAAGCGCCCTGATACAGCACGTAAAATCTATACGTCAGAAAAATTCTTCTGACAGCAGCAATATTATTATTACTTATGATGTTCATAAAGTGTTTGAAGAAACAAGGGAAAAACAGCTTTATATTTATTCTGACAGTTTAAAAGGTTGCTGCCATTATGTATGAATTTTTGAAATCTGTTTTTGTTGATTGTACTGGCTATCCCAGCTATATACCTAACAAGCTACAGAGGAACATAAAACCCAATGGAGACAGTAAATTACTGGAACCTAAAATCAAATGACAATTTCATTGGTGCCTTTGCACCAGTGTTTCTTTTTTCTTCTTCTTCTTCTTTTTTTTTTTTTGGTTCCATTTACCAGAAAGATGAACAGCAATAATTTCAGGCAATTAATTTGGATCTTTGGCAAGGGTACAAGAGTTTTGCTGAACATAAGAATTCTGTTACAGCATAAAGGATGAAAAACATCATTTGCCATGCGTCAAGTTGAGAACTCTGTGTGTGTGTGTGTGTTTGTGTGTGTGTGCGCGTGCACACCATTGAAGCTACTTGTTCAGAAATTGCCCTATCCACCGGATATCCATCCACTGCTTCAAAGACACTTTAGCAAGCTGGACTCTGATATCAGGGTAGCAGTTTCATCAGGCCCCCTCACTTCCGAAGGATCCACGGTGTAAACTTTCAGAGCCGGCAACATAATCCTTCTCATCAAATATTTGGGCGACAGGTGGAAAATTGTTCTGCCAGCTGAAGAAGACAAAATCCATTCCTTCTGGCAATTTTCTGCAATGAAAACTCCAGAAATGAATGTGCAATAACTTGTGGAAATAAATTTCAAATATTATCACACAAAAGCAGTGTGCTCAAAATCTCTAACTGTAAACTAACTCCTGCTTATCTGAATTTTAAAATGTTGATTTCTCTTTGTGTTTGAATTGCCAAGAAGGCAAGACAAGATATTTTCAGGCAGAAAAAGGCAAAGAAATGCTAAATTCGGTCAAAAGAAGGCCATGTGGAAAGCTGGACTTGCTTTGTGGCATCTCTCAGGTCAGGATGCAAGGACCAGAAGACCATTTTCTCCCGTCACCTCATTCCAGACAACTGTGAGATTATCCCTTCAGATTAGCATGCGGCTCACAAGCCAGCCTGGAAATGTATGGGGTTTTGACTGTTCTTGGTTGGTTACAGCAACCTCCATCTGCTTTGTGATGCAGAGAGGGTTCACTCTGGCATTCAGATAACGGGTCGTTGAAAGGTTCCTCTAAACAGCTCTCAATGGCTCACTGCTGACTCTAGGAGCTTGGCAGATGGGTATGTGATGGCCTGGGGAGGCAAAAAGGGTGTGCATCAAGTGAATGATGGTGAGAGGACCGCACACCAAGACTCGGGGCCTGAAGTCCTGCACACGAACTGCCCGACTATCCTTCCCTGTATGGGCGTCCACGTGTCAGCTCACATGGCTGCTGAGATGCCTCGTGGATCCAGTTGAGGGACAGGTGGGGAGTAAGGATTCTACTATTGGAACACCATACTGAAAACTTAATTAAATCCACTTTCTTTTATTTGGATCATTTTCCCCCTTGTCACCTCTAGTTTTCCCATGTGGCTTATGTTTATACTGATAACCAATTAATTCCAATGCACATAGTTGGAATTTCAGACAGTCCATTTGCGAAGTGTATTTTTGGAGTAGCTTACCAATGTTAAATTAAAAACGCTATCAAAATTACCTGTTTAATATACCACTTCGTTTTAGTAATGCAAATCTTGACATTTTCAAAGAACCGTCTAACAGGTAAGCAACCATATTACGTACACCACTCATTCATTCAACAATCGCTTTGGTGCCTTCTTTGCATCAGGCATGCACTATTTAGTAACCGAGGGAGACAAAAATCCCTCCCCTTCCAATTGTTGACATTTTGGGGGAGATAATAAGATGTGTATTATCTAAGACATTTTAAAAATATATAGCATGTTAGGTGACGATCCAGTGCTGGCGAGAAAAAACAGAAGAGGGGAACAGGATTAGAGTGTCGAGTGAGGGGGAATCGCACTGTAGGACCGTGTGGTAAGAGAGGGCCCAGGAGGGCAGAGGGCAAAGGCCAAAGGAGGCGAGGAAGCAACGCGCATGGATTCGGAGGAAAGGACATTTTAAGCACAGGAAACAGCAAGGGCAAAGGTCTTCAGGCAGGAGCACGTCTGTAATACAGCAGCCCCTTCCAGTCCACAGTTTTGCTTTCCATGGTTTCAGTTACCCACCACCAACGGCAGTCTAAAATGTTACATGAAAAAATTCCAGACATCAATGATTCATGAGTTTTAAATTGGGTACCATTCTGAGTAGCACGGTGAAACCTCACACTTCGTCGCCCTCTGGGTTATCGCGCTGGCGGCCGCAGTATCTCAGCGCTTGTACTTGAGTAATCTTTATTTTACCTAATAATGACCCCGCAGCCATTCACATAATTTTTGTTTCCAGTATATTGTTATAATTGTTTTGTTATTGTCGTTGTTCATCTCTTACTGTGCCTGATTCAGAGATTAAACTTTATCATAGGAGTGTATATACAGGAACAAGAGCAGACAGAGGCTTCAGTTCAGTCTCGGAACGTGTCCTCTGCAGATGAGGCAGGACTACTGTCCGAGAGAAATCACCAGAAGCAAGTGTGGGACAAGGTATCTATGGGGGGAGGGTGGGAAGGTGGTGAAGCCCAGAGAAGAGGAGGAGATGAGAATTAAGAAGGGGAGGAGAGGCAGCACGTCTAAAGCCTTTCGGCCCTCTGGACTTTGAGTTTGAGTCCGAGTGAGATGAGGAGAGTTTGACAGTTCTGGACGGAGGAGCCACAGTCTCACCTTCTCATTAGCCCAGAGGTCACCTTCCCACTGCGGTCTATCCCAACAGCCCTGCTTAATGCCGCAGCCGGTGCCCCTCTCCGTCCTCCACTCCTCAGGCCCTCACCTGCTTGCATTTTCTTTTTTTCATTGTACTTTGCACCTTCTATCTACCTGTGTTTCTTATTTACAAGGCATACTATTTATTCCTGGTTTTCTCTGCCAGAATACCAGATACACAAAGGCACTGACAATCGTAAGCACTAGACAAGTCCCTGGCATTCAAGCAGGTGCTCAGGAAGGCTGCAAACCTTATAAATTGTTCTTGCTGAGTCATTAAAGCAGATGTTAAAGATGCTATAAGTGATTTCAAGACAGCTCTAGAGGACTTCTGTATTTTGAATGACAAATGGATATTGTGGAGGAGTGGGAGCTGAAAAGAAAGAGGCTCTTCACCCAGGGTTCTGAGTCAGAAGAGGAAGGACGGAAATACGGGTGAACATGCTCATACCTCGAATGAGCCCATGTGAGAAGGAAATACATAATAATTTGCTAGTGTTTCTCTTTATGATTTCAATCTCCTCCAACGTTCAAGAAATTGTCCCTGGTCAGATTATAAGAATCCTACCAAATGATCCACCAGAGGGAAAAAAAAAAGTAATTTAAATTCTTTTTTACTAAATCTAATCAGTTTTCTTGTAGATGATGGTAAGTGTTTCTAAGAATTAACAAGGATGCAGCCAGGGAAGAAATGAAGTGATTGCAGGCACGATGGTTCCTTTAGTGTCTTTTTTTAACAAAGATTTTATCCGTTTATTTTTAGAGAGAGGGGAAGGACGGGAGAAAGAGAGGGAGAGAAACATCGACTGGTTGCCCCCAACTGGGGACCTGGCCTACAACCCAGGCGTGTGCCCTGACTAGAAATGGAACCATCATCAACCTTTCGGTTCACAGGTCGGCACTCGCCCCACTGAGCCACATCGGCCAGGGCTCTTTAGTGTCTGATATGGGACAGACAGGCTTCCTTCCTTCCCTCATTTGTTATTTCTATGTGAGACTGTGTCTTTGGTCAATGGTGCTCAGAACGCGTGGCTGAGACCCAGCAAAACACAAATACATCCACAACCTAGTCTGAAATTCAATATTTTAATAGGCATTAAATATCCTTAATTTATACCCTAATTAGAAATGGTGATCCTGATACTGATGCATCTCTGTATTCTCAATAAAAGGAGAGTTTGCCAAGCAAATTAAAAATGTAAATAAGACTGGGGGAACAGAAGTCTGGTGAAGCTAGTTGAGAGATTTGTTTTTCGGGGCCTTCAGAAGCCTCCATTGTGCATGGAGTCTAACCATCTCCATTTGATAATCTATTCAGATCACACTTAACTTCATTTGCATGACCATATAAAATAACAGTTATCAAAAATCTCGTTGTTTGATTGACACTTCATACTTTCAGTGTATTTTACCATACCACAACCTCCATTAGTTGATGGCCCACAGAGGTAAGGTATTTTAGTTGGGTGTGTTCTCTGGTTAGGATGACAGTATCCCAGAGGTGTGACAAATTTAAACCTCAACTCATCTCAACATTCTTTATATTTTGACCTCCCACCAACATGTTGCCATCTTCTGAAACAACCTGATGGTGCGGCAATCGTGGCCCCTAAGGCTGCCTCCCCCGCTCCTAATAATCAGGTGCTCAGAGGGTTAGCTTAGACCGGCTGTGCCCACTGCTGCTACTACTTAGTAGTAGACCTTCAACAATGTACTTAACTCCTCTAAACCTCTGTTTCCTTCATATATAAAGTAGATGTAGAACTTCCTTGGGTGGTTGTGAAAATTAAGATTTAAATCCCAGAAAGTGCTTATTATTTTGTCAAAGAATGCTGGAATCAGTAGTGCCAGGCATGATGATCGTTGTGAACATAGCTCTACACATGGGTCCCGGGCTCCTTACTGCAGGTTAGCCAGATTCATATTCATTTACAGCCACGTGCCACACAGTGATGCTTGAGCCATGCCACACCACATAGGACACTGGTTCTGTAAGACTGTAATGAAGCTGAAAAATTTCTGTCACCTACTGACCATGTAGCCAATGGGCCACAGAAGCCCGACGTGTGACTCATGTGTTCGTGGTGACGCTGGTGTCAACAAACCCACTGCACTGTGAGGCGTATACAAGCAGAGTGCGTGCAGTCACGGTAGGAGGCTCTGTCACCAGGCTGGTGTAAGTGCACCTGGTGATGTCGGAGCAAGGGAACTGGCGCACGACGGACTTCTCATAATGAACCCCTGTTAAGGGGCACATGCTTGTGCTCACCTGTTTGTGGTGACGCTGGTGTAAACAGATGTACTGCGTGTGTACAGTCCATAATAGTTCATAGTGATGAACACCTATGAGACTGATTTATGCATGTATTACACCCTATCTTTTATCAAGATGTTAGAGTGTACTCTAATTATTAATTTTTTTTTTGTAAAACAATAAGCCATTGTTAGGCTGTTAGGCTGGCAGTAGCCTCATACACCTCGTGTTTACCATATCCTGGATTGCATAATTTTCTCTCGTGCTTAATTTAATTTCAGGTTGTTTTCTGCAGTAATGTGCTGTACTTGCTTGTAGCCCAGAAGCCACAGGCTGCACCACAGAGCCCAGGCGTGCCATAGGCTCTGCCATCCAGGTTTGTCGTACAGATGCCCTCTGTGATGCTTGCACAACAGTGGAATCCCCTAAGGACACGTTTCTCAGAGTGTTTCTCCATCGTTAAGCAGTGCGTGACCGAGCAAGACCTCGTGTCGGCAACTGGCGGTTGTTTCTGGGCTTTGCGTCACTTCATGAAGCTAGGTAGTAGGAAAGGTCAGAGGTCAGTGAAAGAGGTGCCGCTCCTGTATCCACCCTAAGGTCGAGTCTAGAAATCACTTTTGAGAGAAAAGTTCCCGAAAGCTGGATTTCCTATGCGTTGTGAATTCTCTCACACATGCAGAAAGCCCCCCCAAAATGATTAATTGAGGTCTTGCCAGTTGGGTTCCTCACTGGAGGCTCTGCTATATAATTGGCCTTTTCCTCAATTAGTCCAAATTAGTAAGTTTTACTGTACATTTGTTCCTGTCAAGAAGGAATTAATAATTTAAGAGTGACATTAAATAAATACCAGACATGGATTTATGTGCGTCATCTTTTAGCATCTTCAGCACATATCAATTTTCCTGTCAGTGCCTGACGGTGTCAGAGTCGCCAGCCTCTGCTGGATGAAGTCGTCCCGCTCCGAGCCCTCCTCTCACCGCGTTCCCTGCAAGGACCTAATCAGTGCTCCCAGACTCTGAAACAGATGCGCGTCCTACCTGAAGCCAACACGTCATCGACAGGAACTTTTGTGCAACTGGTGTATACCACCGAAGGGGAAAGGGTACAAAACTCACCCTTAGGAAAACAAGGGATTGGATTCTGATTTATAGATTGTGGGGCCAGCGGTCTGCATTCGAGATCACTGGGGAAGCTGCGGAGGTGGGTGGTCTTCTGTTTCTTGGGCTCAGGGCAACCTCATAGGGCAGAGGCTAGAAGAGGCTATTTGCCCCAACCTGAACCATGAGGCTTTATTTTCCCTAAACGAGTCACAGCTCAGAGGTGAGAACTGGTCACAGGTGTAAAGCCATACACAGACTCAGTGGGTGGTGCCTACTTCTATACGGGAACTGCTGAGAAAGAAAGGGGGAGGTATCCAGTGGGAGAAGAGGATACAAGAGAAGTCGTCCAGTGTGTGGTATATCCCAGAGTCCCCAAAAGCCATGTTTGCCTCAATTAAAAAAAAATTACTCCTTGAAAGTCAGGCAAACTAAAGATTTCTACATGGGGCCTGTATTGACCTTGTGACCCCTTCTTGGCTGCGGGGGGCCCCAGCAACTAGCAACTCCTTCCTGGACCTCCCTCCCTGCTACTCGGCCCCTGGGCATCTCCCTGTATCCCCTGCAGGGCTGAGGCCAGGCCTCTTGCTGTCATTCCCACCCTCTTGTTGCAATCATAAATATATTTTTCAGGATCAATCCACATGAAATGAAGTTGTACTCCTCCTGTGATTCTGACCCTCCCTCCTGGCCCACATACCACCATGTACTGCTTCCCTGTGTTCACACAACTTCTGAGCACAGACCTTTATCCTATGACACAGCAGAAAATATGGGGAGAGGGTCTGTGTCAGCAGCCAGACACACCTGAACGGGCACTGCATGTCCCCAAGCCTTCCGGTGCCTGCGTGTCCGGCTTACCTATTATGATGCAGTATGTAATATTTACCTTAAAGGGTGGCAGCAAAAATCAAAGAACACAAGCAACTAATTTTGCATGTTCATTAGACATTAGTTATTACAATTAATGAATTCAAACCATTACTTTTTAAGTTTTGAAAGTGCTTGCGTAATCAAACCTCAGGCATGCACACTGCTCAATTTCATTTTCTGGAGATGAGAGAATCCTGCAAAATACCTCCTGCTCACTTCTAGCCTACAAACGAAGCCATACGTCTCTCTCCCAGTGCTCTCCCTTGCAGCTCTGCCTAAGCTCATCACCGGGGTGCGTAATGAGGGCTCCGTGCTCCTCCAGCATTCCGAAAGGCACAGTCCCCACACCGGTGCCACCTGGCAATCCACCAGAATTTGTTTTCTGACATTCTGCCCTTTCCCTCCCTGGAATCCTCTTTGTGAGAAGGAAGTTGGGAGAGACATGCAGCCAGTTTCTGCTTCCCAGTGGTACTTCAAAAAATGTGCAGTGTGCCTTTTTTTTGGAGGGCTCATGGTTGACTCGCCTGTTTAGTAATTACAAGAGAAGACTCAAAGGCAGCAGAGTCTGGCGCAAACTCTCCCTGTCTCGGGGGCTCGCTGGTGTCTGAAGAGCAGCACAGTCTTTCTCATTAGGAAGCTTCTGGTGCCCTCTGATAAAGTCAAAATGTCAGGCCCTCTGCAAGGAGGATAATTTAAAAAATTGAAATGATCTAGACTTAGGTCAGAGTTCTAACTTTTCTTCCCAGCTACATCTGAAAGTGACCATTAACTTTAAAAAGAACAAACAAAAGATCCTCTAGAGTCATGGTATTAATAAAGGAGGACTCAGTTTTTAACACATAAAATGAAATAAAATAAAAGGCACTGAAGTCCAAATAGTGAGGTCACAGAACATCAAGGTGCCAGGAAGTCCTCAGGTGGAAGTTTTGAACTTTTAAGGCATTCCCACACATATTGGCCAATTCTTACACAGCCACGGGAGCTGCCATCATTAAACTCGTTTACTGGGGAAGAAAATTAAAGTGCCAACTTTGCCATCGAGTCCGGCATGGTGTCATTAAACCAGAGCCCTTACCACCTGCTCAGTCCCCAAAGCAAGGTTTCTATGTCTGTTCCTTCCTGAATTCTCCTTTCGGTAACTGACACCCATAACAATTTCTCATCTGTCAGACGGCACTGCCATCGTCCTCCAGCACCTGCGCCACGAAGCCATGCTTGACCACACAGTCAAGGGCACACAGCCTCTGCTGGCACCAGCAACCGTGGTGTTCCACCCACACCGTGCGTCTGTCAGCAGGGACTGATGGGAAGGCAGGCTCTGAAGGAGATGTGCCCAAAAGACTCACCCCTACAAAAAACACCTTCGAAGGGGATGGATGAAGCTGTGGAACATGATTCTGATAAGCCAGGACACCATTAAATAAAGCAGTTGAGGCAACATGGCCCGTCTCATTTACTCCTGAAGGTGGACAGCCCTTTTTCCCCAGCCCTGGCCCGAGAAGTCATGCCTGTCCCACTCAGGAGTCACAGGTCCTCTCCACCTCATACTCCCGAGATGCTGACAGAATCCCCAGTCCATGCTGGACCAGCTGCCCTGCTGATTCCTCCTCTCATAACATCCTCTGCAAGGACTTAACCAGTGCCCTCAGACTCCAACATAGATGTGCTCTACCTGAAACAAATGGGTCTAGGCATCATGCTATAAGTTACAATCTTTAAATTATGAGTTTTAGAGTCAAACATCAGTTTCAAAACTGGTGCATCATATTCTGTGTAACCTTTGGCATTAATCGTTGAACTTCTGATTCTTTGTCTCTGCTGCTGAATGTCTGTACCTGTCTCTCATGGATACTACTGCTTACCAATGTCTCCTCCTTTTGAGGAGAAACCTTTACAAAGCCCTGCAATTTCTTAGCCCATCAGTATAATCCCAACCCTATTTCCCTTACCAGTAATAGTCAGAGGCAGCAATTTTGATCATTAAGATATGGATGACAATATGTTAGGGGACGGTGGGATTTAAAGAGATATACCCAAGAAAAAAGGATCTTTGTTCTTCTAGACAATGGGTCTGGATGTGATGGCTGGAACTGTTGCAGCTATCTTGTTACCACAAGTAGAGTCAGCCTGAGTACACATGCAACTCACTGAGGATTACAGAGTTCAAAAATACCTGGTGTTCTGATAGCCTCACTGTACTGCTAAATTAATAACTTATGTTGCATCAAATAATAAATATCCTTCTAACTTACATCATCTGAGTCAGGACTCTTTCCTACCACTGGAAGCTCGATGACAGCATATTAAATGAAAATAATGACAGTCTCTAACATCAAGAAATTGCTCCATGTCAGTATTATTTGCAACATTTCAGTATATTAACTTAATTGGCAAAGCCATCCTCTGAGGCTAAGCACACCGAGGTTAAGTAACTGGCCCCACTCACTCCAGAGGGAGCAGTAAAGTGGGCATTCGAGCACAGGTAGTATGGCACCAGGGCCAACCACCGCGCAAAGTCTCTCTCCTTACTTACATACGTTACCTCATGTGGGAGTAATAGGCTTAGCTTTAAAAATAAGGCCACATAGGAAGTCCCCAGTGCAAAGCCAGAACAACTCCGATATGCTGGTAATTTTGCAATCATGACGATGTGTTCCGCACTCTTCCTACAATATCAGGCATCTCCTTACCGACTGTAAAACCTCCCAGTAGTAGCTTGATGACCTAAGCCCCTATCACAGATCTTGTATCAAATTAGTCTTACACCTGATTCTCAATGCTAGCTTTCTTTCTGATGCTGCAGGCCACTCAGACCCCTCAAATCAGCTTCTGAACACCACCGATTCCATTTCCTCAAGGCAGCCAACCAGAGCATCTTCTGACCATTCAAATCCACTAGGATTCACTTTCTTTCTCTTGTCTCATAAATATTCCCGTGATTTTCTGGTCTCCTTATTCCTTGTTCCCAAATATTTTGGTCCAGACCATTCTGAGTGAGTCCACATGATTTGTCAAGTCTGGAGCAATAACTCTTTTATCTTCCAGGCATCTGTAGGAGTCTGACTTGGCTCTTCCTCTGTTTGCAGAGGGAACTTGAAGGTGGAAACAGGGACCTGGATGGTGAGAGGGGAGGTGGATTCTGCTTTACTGTGAGGGCAGAAAACCCATCATAGAACGACTGTTACCAGACAAGGGATGTATTAGAATTCACAGAAGAAGCCTACACCAGGCATAACACATCAAAACTTTACAGAGAGGTCCTAGCTAGTGTGGCCCAGTGGGCTGAGTGCCAGCCTGCAAACCAAAGGGTCACCAGTTTGATTGCCTGTCAGGGCACATGCCTGGGTTTCAGGCCAGGCCCCCAGTAGTGGGCATGTGAGAGGCAACTGCACATTGATGTTGCCCTGGCTGGTGTGGCTCAGTGGATTGAGTGCTGGCCTGCAAAGCACAGGGTCACTAATTTGATTCCCAGGCAGGGGACTTGCCTAGGTTGTGGGCCATGTGCCCAGTAGGGGGCGCATGAGAGGCAACCACACACTAATGTTTTTCTCTCTCTTTCTCCCCTCCAAAAATCAATCAATCAATCTTTAAAAAACTTTTAGAGACAGGGCTCAAGAATATGCATTTTACACCTTTACCGAGATGACTCCAATGCATACTCAAATCTGGGACTGACAAAGGAGCCAAGGGAGGGTTTGAATGGTATCTAAACACCTTCGTACAACCTTGAAGCCTGGAGTAAGACTGCCCTCCTTGCCTTCTCTTCCTTTGTTCTCTTACAACATCACAACCCACCAGGGGACCTCACCACCGTGTGCGAGATCAGTAGCTCCACAGGTTTAGAGAAACCACAGGAGTCCTCCCTTACCTGCAAGGGATGCATTCCAAAACCCCCAGTGGGCGCCTGAAACTGTGGCTAGTACCAGATTAGTACCCAACCCCCACGTGCTATGTTTTTTCCTAACATAACACATATTCAACTTCTCCCTGGGCATATCTTAATTGCCAGCATCACTATTCTTGAGCTTTTGGGCCATCATTAAGCAAAACAAGGGTGACTCGAGCACAAGCACTAAGAAATCACCACAGTCACTCTGATAACGAAGAAGGCTACTGAGTGACTAACAGGTGGGAACCACATACAGGGCGGAGATACAGGACAAAGGGATGATCCGCCTTCCGGGAGAATGGAGCAGGATGCTGTGAAATTTCATCAAGCTACGCAGAACTGCAAGTGATTTGAAACTTACAGTTTATTTCTGGAATTTCCCACTTGATTTTTGGACCATGGTTGACAATAGGTGTCTGAAACCGTGGACAAGGGGGAACGACTGTATGTCTAATACCTCTTGGTATTCCCAAAATGGCTTGAAAACTAAACTAACAATTATTGAGCACCTGTGATAGGCGATGCCTAAGCACTTGGGTATATTAACTCTTTTAATCACCCTTATGACACTACCTTACTGTTATTTTTCTATACTGCAAAAGTCAAAGCAAAAAGGTTAAATCACGTGCCCAAGGTCACACAGATGATCACAGCTGACCCGGCACTGGAGCCAGCTATCTGGTTCCAGAGTTGGCGCTCTTTAACAGAAGTCTGCCATGCCAGAACTAAGTGGAAATCTATCAACGATTATTGCTTCACTTCGCCCCAAAAGTCCTGTGAGTGTGCAACTCCCCTTCCCTCTGAACTTCATTTCATAATTTCCCCTGCCTTGGGATACCCTTATACCTCCACTTTCTTTCTGCCTCTTACCTATCCTTCAAGGCCTGTAGCTAATTAAGGTCAGCCAGACATGGCAACCATTTTATGGGCTACAGCTACAGAAGGTATTTCCCACTTCACAGGTTTGTTTTAGGAAATTTAAATCACATATGTTAAATGCTAATAAGCATGGTACCAGGTACACTGCTGGCATGCTCAGCAGATAGCTATATTTAATGTTCTTTTTCACGGCCCCACTGTCTTTAAGTCTTAAGATAGCCTCAGACACAAGAGGTACTTTTTATACCTACTTTTCCAAAATGATGATTCAGAGGGAGGAACTCTAGCAGTAGGAGTAAGAATTAAAATTCTAACTCCCTTCCTATGAAGAAAACTTCCAATACATTTTTAAGCATTCTAATTAACAAAAACTTATGCTACTCATTACTCTTCATTTTTCTACAAGAGGCTGCAACTATGCCAGAGAGAGTGACATATACAAGGTGGTGAGCTTGGTTCAAATGCTCTCTGACATTTGCCCACTACATGACCTTGCACAGGTCATTTAAACGGAGGGTGGACTCAGGTGCCAGCCAGGCCTCTGTCTAAGCCCTAGCTTTGCCATGCTGTGTACATTTAGGCAATGCTACGAGGCACCTGGGGATCTTGTTAAAACACAGGTTCTGGTGAAGCCATTCTGGGGGAATGATGTGACATTCTGTTTTTCTAACAAGTTCCGAGGTGATACTGATGTTCATGGCCTACAGACCACAATTTGAGAAGCAGTTTCCTCATCTGTTTAAAAAAAAAAAAAGTAAACACAGCAGCAGCTACATGACACAGTTTGGGGAGGATTCAATGACAGAATCCATAGAAAGCCCTCAGTGCGCAGCCTTAGAAAGCACGAGGGTGCACTCTGAGCCACTGCGTGTGCAAGGCTGGTCACTAAACATGAGGAGAACGGAGCTCAGGGAGCTCTCACTTTCATCCAGGTGGCAGGACAGCCCTAAAACGCGACCTTGTTTACACACAGGTGTGACAACTCTGCTTAGACTAAAGAGTCCCTCTTCCTCATATTAAAAAGGGCTTTGGCTGTAGGAAGGACACAGTAAGTCCTCACTTAACAGCAATAGATGCAGTGACCCTAAGTGAAACGATGTATAATGAATTCTGTTTTACCAGAGGCTAATTGATATAAACGAGAGGTTACTATGGAATCTCACTAATGTTATAAGCGAATGGTGTTGAAAGTAACGACTGATTTTAGCACCTGCTGTTTGTACCTTTATGGGCATTAGGCCTTACCTCAGTGAGATGCTGCAGAAATTAAGAGGGGGTAACCTCCATAAGCCATGTTTATAATTGGTGAGGGGAGACTAACACATTTATCTTTAACAGGATTAATATGCTCGTAAAACACGGGGTAGCAGTTTCTCTTGCCTGCTGAGAAGAATGCATTATCCTACTGCGGTCTCTTTTGTATTTTAAGCCTGTTATTTTATTACCATATGTATATTTACAAAACATTCAAATTTTAAATATTAAGTAGAATGCAAGTTACTGCAAATAATCACGCCCCACACATTTATTTAATGCCCAGGTTAAGAAAGGAAACCACGTTCAACAAACATGAATCCGTCCGTCCCTCAAAACACACACACGGTTTTAGTTAACAGATCAAACAAAGCACAAGACGGCACTTGCTCACAGGTAAAATGTCCAGGCAGGAAGTCTGTTAGGCTCATGGGCATTTTCTATTCATGAAATACATTCTAATGATAAAATGGGGGGTCATTTAATCCAAATCATGTATTTCAATTACTTCAACTCTGAATGAGAAGTGATTTTAAATGTTTCTTCTTTTCTTCCTTTGTTTTTCTCTTCTATGTCTTTGTAAGGTGCACACCATCCGGGACTAGAGAGGCTTCCTGACGTGTCTGTTTCACAGCATCTGTCTGCTGCCCTTGCACAGGGGCTTCGAAGACCGAGATGGACACAGTTACTTAAGCTTTGGCTCTGGGACACGTGAGCGATGTTCCCCCACGAGGAGCTCATTTTCTCTCCTGCAGGGCACTCCACTGCTTCCACCCAGCTCCTCGGTTCCCTGTGACCTGCATGCAAGGGCCCTCCTCCCTCTTGCCCAGAGCCCCTTCCACAGACACCTAAATGGAAGCAGCTATCAACACAAATGCAATACTTAAGGGACAAGCAGGCTGTGAGCGAGCCACAGAGGGCTCTTCTGCATTCGACCTTGGTCAGACAGCGCCTAAGTGATAGAGTTCTTAAGAGAATTTATTTCTGACACTAAGCCTCTCTCTATAGATAGAGTTATTTCGACTGTCTTAGCAGTGATATTTTGTAAACTGTGAACTTTTCCACAGAGCACTTTCATGTCTGACTGTCTGCCTGTTTGGGGTCATCAGACATTATGTATTCACTGAACACCTACTATGTGCCACATAATGTACAGGGCACTGGTGCACAGGTCAGACACGACCCCTGACATCAACAAGCTTATGGCAGAGCACCCAGAAGGCCACTGGTGAGAACTGTTCTTTAAATGTCTGCAGAAATCCTTCCTGCGACCTTTCCTCCCATTTACTTTATAATTTTAACACTTTTATGAACCCCTATTATAGAGTTTCAGTTTTATTTTTAACTCACTTTAAAACGTCATCTTTACCCACCCCTACCCCTTCAAAGTAGACATATCTCATGAATTTCACAGTGATCTGAGCTTATTATGTGCTTTAATTCATTCATTTGTAGCCGCACATTCAACAGAACATCAGTTCTTTTCAGAGCAGCCAGAGGACGCCAGGCTTTGTGGCGGCATAACCCCCAGCCCCCAAGATGCTCAAGGCCCAGTCCGCAAGGAGGAAACACTTATGGTGTGTATGGTGTGATGTATAGTAAAATGGGACATTCAGAAATGGGATGGCAAGGGCGGCTGCACGGAGGAAGACATATGTTAAGTCACTGGTTCATGTATGCACAGCTTGACAGGAAACATAAGGCTTATAGAAGTATTTTATATTCTATAAGCCTAATAGTGTTAATAAAAACAATAAAGACGAATCTTGAAAAATAAGTAATATTAACAGAATACATGGCCTAAAGCCATTCAAACATGAAATCAATGATTTAAATAAAAGATGATGGTATTAACTCAGTTGTGTTGCCGTTTAATGCTGTCTCGGGTTTGAGTGGTGCAAGATAACGTTTACCCATTTCCAATTTGATATTTTCACTTGCACAAAAGTTGATCAGATTACCAGATGTTTTGCATTTCCAGCATAAGCATTATTTGTTTGGCGACAAGATCTGTCATTTCGGTCAGCTAAGTTGTGATGAATGGACGAGAGGGACGTCCAAGAGGGAAAGCTCACTGACAGCAGGACTAGTACTCTGGCTTCCACATTATTAGTGGACTGAGCCACGTTTCCTTGCAAGTGCAACTATTGACTTAAGGTCTGTGCTTATTGGGCGTCTTGTCTGAACTGTTTCTAATGTAACAAGTGGACTTGCAAACTGGCAGGAAGACAGTAACAGATGAAACCGAATTCTGTCCTCGTCATAATTGCACCTGTGGTGTGCTGTCGATTCTTAGCTAAACAAGCATTTCATTTACTGAAACTATCGGTCTGATCCAATGTGCAACTTCTTCCCTCAACCTTATCTGCAGATCAACCGCCATGATTAAAGTTAGGGGATTTAAAGGGGCCAACTGCTGAGTCACACATTAGTGGTGCTTACTGCAGTGTTACTCACGTCCTTCTGGTTGAGTTCGTTTCTAAGCAAGAAAGATTCAAAACAATTGCTGAACGCTCAAAGCAGATGTTGGGGAGCAGGATCCACCAGGGGAAAGAAGAACATAGGAATGCAAAATCATGAAAAAATAGGGTAAGTTCTGGAAAACTAAATTTTTCACAACTATGGTGTGATTTCGCATTTCCTTTAGTGATTAAGACTATTGAGGTAATGAAGCTAGTTTTGCGGACCCTCTGTGTACACTCGACCATGGCTCTGTGGTCATGTCTAATGACTAACTCCAGCCAACCACCTTTAGAGGAGCAGGCCAACCATATCGACACCCACATGTCAACAGGGCTAAGTCCAAGTCCTCAAGCCAAACAAAACTCTACTCACATCTGCACCCAGCCCTGCATTTCCTTCCAGGTGCACTGGCAGGTGTACAGCTTCCTGTTCCTCCCACTTTGCCAGGACACTCGCCTATTGTGTTTGCCTTTCTTTCCTCTACAACGTTTTCCAGTTTCCCTGTACTGATCCTTCCAGTTAATACTGAGCTGTTCTAAATCTCTGCCCTATATCAAAAAGAGTGTTTGGATACACATTCCACTCTCTTCTCCTTCACGTAAGTGTGGCCTACATTATTCCTTGTAATCTAATCTTCAACCTACTCAATCTAGCATTATTCCACCAATACAGTTCCCACAAACATCACCAAATAGCTTCAATGGCAACAACTGCAATAAAAATTAAGCCAACTTAATTGGCATAGATCATATATAACATATTCAACAACTCCCATGTCCTTGAAGTGTTGTCATCACTTTTGCTTTTGTTTGCCTTCTTATCTCAAGATAAAATACTTCTTCTCGGTTTCCTTCAAAACCACGCTCTACTCAACCATTAAAAGGTTGGAACACCCCTAGGTCTAGTCCTAAGCCCTCTATGCTCCTTTTCCTTTCTTTTTTGTCCATGCTCAGAGCTTTAATAGAACCTGCAAATCAGAGACGTCCATTGGAGACCTGACCTCACACGTGACAGGTCCGAAAGGTAACCCATCCTCTCTCCCTTCCTCATTGCCAGCCCTGCCTCTCCTCTGGTCCCACCTCCCACCAGGTTTCAAACAGCATAGGTAAGCTACGACATGGATGCCCTCCATTTATTTTTCTGAGCGAAAGAACCCAAACAAAAAAAGAACACAGATTGTATGATTCCATTTAGATGAAATGTCCAGAAATGGCAAATCTGTAAAGATCAAAAGTAGATTAGTTGTTGCCTAGGGCCAGAGGTTGGAATGGGAGTAACTATAAATAACAAAAGTCTCTTTTCGTGGTAATGGAAGAGTTTTAAAATTGTGATACTGGCAATGTCACTGTAAAAACATAGTAAAAGTTACTGAGCTTTACACTTGAAAATGGGTGGATTTTATGACACCTAAATTGTATCTCACTGAAACTTCAAAAAATTACATAGGTAGAGGTCATGTTTGACTCCCTCCCATTTCTCTCACCTCCATTTTCTTTTTTTTAATGTGTGTGTTTTGTATATATATATATCATCAGCAGAAGACTTTTTTTTTCTTTTAGATAGAAAGGAAAAGAAAAATAGAGGGTAGAGAGTAGGGGAGAGAAGGGGGGCAGAGGGAGGGAGGGGGAAGGGAGAGAGAGAGAGATTGAAAGAGAAACATCAACTGGTTGCCTTCTCATATGCGCCCTGACCAGGGATTGAACCTGCAACCTAGGCATGTTCCCTGACCAGGAATCGAACCTGTGACCTTTTGGTCTATGAGATCACGTCCCAATAAACTGAGCCATACCAGCCAGAGCTCTCACCTCCATTTTCAACCAATTTCTAAGTTACCACAATTAGACTATGAAAATATTTCTTAATTCATTCTTTTCTATCAAGCTCTACTTTACATTAGCATCTTCTTTCCCTGACCACTGACATAGCCTTTTCACCAGTGCCTCCCTCAACAGTTCTGGTACCCACAACAAGCTGCTCTCCCTACTTTAGCCACAAAGATATTTTCTACTTAAAAACCATGTACTGGCTTCCAAAGGTCCTCAGATAAAGACCACATTCCTCACATTGACCTAAAGGACCCAGCGTGACTGCCACTGACTCCTCTCCAGTCTCTCTCACGCCAGCCCCCAGGCCCCCACCCCCAACCTCCCCCATCTCCTCAGGGTCAGCCCCGTGTTTTTGTCTGCGGTGATCTTCCATCCCATCTTTACTTTCTTGATTCTACTCCCCCTTGGGGAATTTGGCCAACTTGAGGGGAATTACCCTGATCCCTAAGTCTAGGTCAACTCTACTGGCTGTTGTCCTCATAAAACCACAATTCCTGCCCTCAGAAAGCTGTAATGATTTGGGTTAATATCTGCCCCTCCCATCTGCCCACGTAAGTTTCCTGAGATCAGTGAGTGCATGCCCTTTGCCCTCTTGTTCACACAGTATCTTCAGCACCTGGACTGGTGCCTGGCTGCAGATGATTGTTCAGAGAATACTTCTCTGCCAGTAATAGTTCGTATTAACAAATGAGAAATTCCTTTTTTGGTGGGCAGTTCGAAGGCTACTGCTGTGATTTAGTGTTTCGATGAAATTTCCATCTATATACACCCACACTACCCTTAATACACCCAGAAAATAATCTAGTTTCCTCATCTCCATTGAACCCAGATAAACTGAGGACTGAAATGGACATGTTAGCTGGTCTCTGAGAGGCCCTGAAAAAGAGCAGACAGAACGGAAATGCGGTGAAGCCTCACCTCCTTTCAAATCAGACGGAAATTACTTTAAAGCTTGCCTCTAACTCATGGCTTTTCCCCTACTTAATAGAGCCTCTGCCAGCCAAATAGAAATGTTCACACTCTTCCAAAATTCTGCGAGGAGAAATGTTTTGACATCCTTTCCTTATCTCTGTGTACAGTGACTTTTGCCAGTGCTTCTGTTCCGAAGTCTGACAGTACCCACGCAAGTCCGGATTCCCTGGTCTCTTCGCCTGTGATTAGAAATAAGCTCCCAACCATCACTTGGCAATAAGCTCAGCTGTCAAGCATCTGGTCCCAACTCAGCCACTTTGCTTTATGCCCTGGGCCTGTCCCTGGAGTACCAGCCCCGCATCCAAACTCGGGGCCCTGGAGACCATACGGAGAAAGAAATCTGAAATACGGGGTAGAAAAAGTAGCAAAACTGTGCTTCTAAGATTCTTTTACCAGAGACTTTTAAAATAAAACAGTTTAAAAGAAGAGTACAATTAAAACAGGGCCAAGGAATGTCCTTTTTTACAAAATAGAACTGAAATACACTTGAAAGTTGAAGAACTAAAATCACAAAAATTGTATAACTGACATATTTTGATGTAGGTGGGCACACCATTCTGGTCTGTCAGAAGTATTCTGGACAATTGCATTTGAATGAATATTTCAAACATTTGCCTCAACTTATGCGAGGCACACACTTTAAAAATTAGAATTCTGCCAGTGTATACAAATGGCTTGAATAACAAACAGCTGAATGGAATGCATGCTTTCCATCATGGTCACTATCTGTAATTCTTAGGAAATCAATTCTTTCTAGAGATTATAGATTTCCTATCTGTAAAATGAACATAATACCACTTGGCTTTCTCACAGGATTTTTTGAAGAGTAGCAAAAATATTATAGCATAAGTAAAGGTTCTAGGAGTTTAGGAAAGATACTATAATACCATACTTCAGTCATTAGGGTAAATAATCCAATCACAGCAAAAAGTTCATTATAATGCAAAATAGTGTTTGAGAGTAACAGCATGTTTAACACATTATTTAATTTTCTTTAGAAACATTTTGAACTAAACTCTGAGGAATTGTTTGGAAGAGACACCAATGATTTAATTAGACACTTTGTTATTGGAAACTGCATAATTTTATATTTAACTCAAACTTGAAAGGCCAATAACCTCACAGAGAAGGTGGTTTACATTTTGTTTAGAGTTCAGGAGAGGCAAAACCAACTAAAAGGCACCTGCACACATTTAGAACAAACAAGCAGGATGGGAAGTGGAGAAAAGTCATCTTGAGGATCTGACTCTTCAGGAAGCATCCCTTTTATTAGAGGGACCCATCACCTAGTACAAGTGACTTAAATCACCTCTCCATATAATCAAATGTTAGTTATTTGAAAACAAAGTAACAAAATCAAATGAATTTCTAAATATTTTCATGGACGTTCCCTTTGTTTAAGAGAAAACTTCACCTATCAATTTCGGTAATTTTCCCTGTGATATTTGTAGTAAAACCTAGAAATGCACAGTCTCCTGGTCACAGTAATAGAGTGAACAGTTTATCAATTAAAGAAGGAAAACAAAGTGTCCATTAAAACCCCCTATAAAGCAAATTGAACTTAATATCAAAAAACTCAATAATAGTCTGTTTAATTTAAAAAGTCCCAAATATTTGATATTAGATTTGCTTCTTTCATGTTTATAACACCAACGGCATTTCTTGTTTTAAATCCACTTGTGGGTACAGTTTTTTTGTTGGTTCGTTTCTTTTTTTGTTTTGCTATCCAAACAACCTCTATCTACCTTTAAATTATTTGCCAAGTGAAAAATCAAACCGAGTAATTATAAACATGAGGTCTACGACATAAGGAAGTGCTGTGGAGCAGTGAGCAGTCGGCTTCGAGAACCACCGCGCATTTTCCAGCACACGACCCAACACGCCCTCTCGGAGGGACGGACAACACGCGCCCTGGTTTCAAGGCTCGGAACAGATGCTTAACTGCAAAGCAAACTGTTTTTGTTGTGGTTTTTTTTTTTTTTTTTTTTGTCACAGGCTTCCCTGAAGCAAGTCTTTATTGTGGACCAAATTACAGTACAGACAAGAGCAAATTTCTGGTGTCATCATGCGTATATGGTAACTTCTGGGACCCCAGTTCTCAACCACTGTGGACCAACTCTGGCTGTCCCTCTGTTAAGGGTGAGAATGCTAGTCCAGTAGTCACTTTATATTTCCCTTTATACATTTCAAACCCGCTAGCAAAGTCATTTCTTCTGACTTACATCTTGTCACAGTTAAAATAAAAAGAAAACAGACAAAGGAGAAGAAATCAGTGTGTTCTGAGGAGGATATATCTGCTGCATTTGACCTAAATGTGGAGCCCGTTCTTTGCTTAAAGAAATAATAGCAAGAAAATGTCGACTTACATTTAAGCTCTAGGGAAGAAATTAACAAATAAAGGAAGTAATGGAAAACAAATTTAGGAAGTGAAATATTTGAGACGATTTAATTTGTATTGAGTGCTTGCTTGATGAAAAGCCATCTACCAGAAAAGAAGCGGAAGGACACTCTTGTCTTCTTACACGGTTCCAATAGTGATGAGAAGGCAATGGGGAAACCGCACCAAGGAAGAAGGGACCTGAGTAAGAAGTATTCCCACATAAGTAAAGGACAGTGATATACATGGCTGATTCATAGTCAAATTCTGGAGAATAAAGATTTGAGTGTATAATAAGAAAATGCAGTTAAAATACGAGAAGCATATGGCTGGCAGTGGGGGGTAGACCAAACCAACAGATACGCATGTCACAACATACCATTTTGTCAGTCCCCACAGACCATTCCTAGAGGCTGCAAAAACAGAAAATCATTTTGAGTTGTAGATCGCCACCCACTGAGAAACAATTTCTAAAGTGTTTCTTTCCCCTGGGAGTGTATTTTTCAGCAGTTTCTGTAACAAGCTACTCAGAAGAATAATGCTGGTGGTCCTCATTTTATGGAAGTAAACACATAAAACATCTCATATTTAAAAATTAGTTAAAATTAAAAGACATGGTGATGCAATGATCTACTATTGGGGGTATCTTTAAATATGAGATCTTTTGTGTAATTCAGGTGTAATCTCATTTACCAAACACAGGCCTATTGTTTAAAGCCAAGTCTATCCTGTTAACAGTTCGTGTTAAAATGAGCATTCGTTTAATGCTTATTTTAGAAAATTACACATGGTAAACAAATGATCATATATAACGTAAATGCTCTCTATAAACTGCTCTCTGCCCTCTGTAACAGAACATTCCCATTTCACTTTCACAGAAGCTTCAAACATGAAGAGACGCCTCCTGGAAAGATATCCTGGTTCCATGACACCTATTACAAAAAGACTTTCTTTATCTAAAGCTCACTCAGATCCTCAACTATCTAAATGTAAAAAAACAAGTGGAAACCACTGGTGATCTTTTAAAAACTAATGTTAATTCTATAAAGATCTCATACTAAAAACTAGGCTTATCACTACAGTCTATTTGTGGTTATTTTATAAATAATTATAGCCAATTCAGTTATTTAGGCACACGGTAATTAAAAATAAAGCAAATAAGGAAGGGGGATGGAATGCTATAGGTGAGTAGATGAAAAAGAAGAAAGAAAAAAATACTAACAAAGTTGTTTGTTAAATAAAAAGTATAAAACTACTCCTAAGAATTCAAGGCACAGAGCAACCTGCAGCCGTCTGGCTGGAAATGACAACTGGTATTAAACTCCTTGATGAGTCCTGGGCCCCACTCTTCATAATGAAGACCCTAAATCACTCAAAACACTAAATGCAGGTCACTCTGACCAGGTGAGACATTATTTAGTGTGCTTAAAGACATTTCCAACCAAGATTGTCAGAGTGCTCCTTTCAGTTTTGGTACAGAAAACTTTGGTTATTTAGAAATTCTCTTCCATGGGAAATTAATTCTTTCATAGTCATTGTGATTATGACTAGCTTTGATCTCCTGGAACAAACCAGTTAATGATGATGATTAAAATGTAACCAAGATTATAAATTTCCTATCTGCAATCTTAAATAAGGTAAAACAAGTAAGACATTTCTATACTTATGTATAGCTGTATTATCTGGCTGCCTAAGGTAAAATAGA
Source organism: Tonatia bakeri (assembly GCA_004024845.1). NCBI lineage: Eukaryota > Metazoa > Chordata > Mammalia > Chiroptera > Phyllostomidae > Tonatia > Tonatia bakeri. The sequence continues at coordinate 33,334 of PVIA01012247.1, forward strand.
ATTGCAAAATCAGAAAATCCTTGGTTACAAATAATAACCAACTCACAATTTTAAGAAAACATACTTTAAGAACAATGCTATAATATCCTTATAATCTATCCTTTCTACAAATATTACATGATTTAAGTGAAGTCAAAGTTTATATGAATAGTTAGCTCTTTCTTTTTTAAATGGGCAATATTTATTAACTCTAGAAAGTAAAAGGTAATCCTCAAAAACACATACAAATACAATAAAAATTGAATGTAATTGTCTGTGAATGTAAGTCTTTGATGGAACTGCTTCAGATGATGTCTCATGATTCCAGAGTAGGTGGAATACCCAAGGTTGCAATGTGTAACCTTTACAATAACCCAAAGAACCACGTTAACCTAATCCAAAAGCACCTTCCCAGAAATACCAGGAGTAGTATATGACCAAATATCTGGGCACTCTGGTTCAGCCATGTGGACACACAAAATTACTCAAGACACCAAACTCCGTTTAATTTCATAAGGCACATGCACCAAGTGCAATGCTGGGCTCCACTGTGAGATCAGCAGCGATTGCAAAATGCCACAGACTCTGATGATTTTGACCTTTTAAGAAGAGTGACTGGACTAGAACTGTTCAGGCACTGAGCACATTAAAAACTCAGCCACTAAATCTTACTTAGAACATTGTGACCTGATTTGGGTGCTATGGTTTGGGATTCTGCAGTTTCTAGTGCAAGAGTCTGTGATGGGAGTCTCAAGGCTCAGCATCCAGCCACAAGAGCAGTTAGCTGTATGACCCAGAGAAAGTCACTTCCCATCTCTTGGCCTTGGTTTCCTTAGCTGCTTAACCAGAGGGCACATTAGAAAAAGAAGGCTTCTTCTTTCTCTGCAGTGTTAATGCTGAGGGGAGCCTCTTCAGAGATCTCAGGGAAGCTCCCATGATTTAGAAATGGGAAATGTGTGATATTTTTTCCTAATTAAATTTATTGGCATAACCTTGGTTAATAAGACTATACAGTTTTTAAGTACATATTTCCTTTTTTTTCAGTTCTTTTAGTTAAGTGTATTGGGGTAACATTGGTTCATAGGGCCATGTAGATTTCAAGTGTACATGTCTATGATGTATGACATGTACATTGCATGGTGTGCCTACCATCCAAAGTCAAAGCATCTTCTGTCACCATATACTTGACCCCTCCCTTAACCTTTACTTCCCTATATGTTATTATGATAATAGTATTAAATTCACTGCAGTAGGTACTCATTTTGCATTTTTTCTAGTTTTAAAAAAAGGCATTATTTAATCACATTTCCTTACCTAATTCACTCCTGACAAATCATAGTCATTGAGACTTGCACTGGCTTTGATCTCGTGGAACAAACCAGCCAATGATAATGATATTGTAAGGAGACTTAGACTGAGATTTCAAATGTCTCCTTGGGCCCCATGCTAATCGTCATCAGTAGCAGGAACGAACAACTTCTGGATGACCATCCTCACTCTGAGCACTCGTGGGTGTGTTTGGGGATGAGTCCTATTGGATGGCATGTGCTGGGTGAATTACTATTGTGAGGCAATTTAGCCATACGCATGCATAGCAGGCAGGAGAATGTGCTTCTCGCAGAGCTCAGCAAATGGCTTTTATATCTACTCATGCTAATTAGAAAATTACTGAAAATATTTCCCATATTTAAAACAGCAGCACTCCTCATTGATATGCCACTCTTTCCTTATATGGCAACCCTGCTATGAATCAAAGCTGAATAATCATCCATCACTGTCAAAGGTAAATGACTGCCTGAAAAAAAAAAAAAAGCAGCAGTATGACATTTAAAGCATTGAGAAAGAGTCAGCTAGTCCCCCATGTGATCCCCAAGCTACAGAAAGACATGGCAGAAATCAGCACCATCCACAGCCAGGGGCGGTCATGTGCAACATACACCTCAGACCTCAAGGCCAGCACTGGGACTACAGTGAGAAACCCTAGTCTGATCATCTTGGGTCTCCATTGTGGCTTTACACGTGCTAATTCATTTCATTCTTAGAACAACTCTTAGGTTCTGATCTTCTCCACCTTATACATCAGAAAAGTGAACCACAGCAAAATTAACACAGTGATCAGGGTCTAATTGTTAGTAAAAAGGGCAACCAAGACTGACAAGCAAAGTCTCTTTAAAAGCAAAGGCTTTGTTATTTTCACTGCCCCATGCTGCCCTTGGTTTTTGGGAGATTCCAGCTATCGTGGTGGGTGTTACCACAAAGCACCAGGGTAGGTGGGTTAACACATTGGAAACTAATCTAGGCTCTGGAACATACAATTACCTGAAGCTTTCTATGCATCAGGTTGCACTACCACATAACGTGGTAATAGTTACCTACCTTAAGGGGATTAAATGAGTTACTTCTCAAAGTCACAGTGTGTAGCACTTAGTGAGACAGTTTCTTCTTCTCAATCTAAGTTCTGAAAATACTAATTCATGTTAGAGAAATGTATACTAGTTATTTTGCCCATTTCTCAGTAAGGTCACCCTGAGGGAATTTGAAAAACAAATATTGTCTCAGCCCTGGGGACGTAGAAACACTTATTATCATTATAATCACCAGCACCAGAATAAACTTGGAAACAAACAGTAAGGTAGATGGTATCTGTCTTAACTATCACATCACTAACACCCCCTACATTGTTTTCTCTGTTTTGCTTCTCAGAATTTGTATCTCATGAATGACCCAATGAAATTATATAAAATTTATGGTGAGTTAGAGTGTTACTGCCACAACATCCTTGCCTCAGTAAAAAGAAAGTAATTTTAAAAAGAAGGTTCTTTATTTAGAGGAAATCTATGTGCTAGTGCCGCTAAGAGACTGAGACTCAAGAAGGGGCCATATTAGTATGACAGGAGCCCAATAGTGCCACCCCGGGAAGGATCAAGCATGCGTTTGGCTGGAAAGTCAGTGAGTAGCCATCAGGGGGTCTAGCCAAAGGAGCGATGCCACTCAGTTTGCCATCATGATCACTTGTCCAGGTGAACAGAGAAGTGAGGAATGGCCATTATGGGGTCAGGGTACCATTAGAGAGACCAGTTAGGAGGTTGCTTCAAAGACAGGGAATATGAAATGGTGCCTAGCATGAGAAATTGGCATTGAGGTGGAGGAAATAAAGGGAATAGAAGTATATTTTGGAGCATAAGTGATAAAATTTACTCATAGATTGGGGTAAAGAAAACAGAGAAAGCAGGGTATGTAGGATTCCGACTTAAGGAGCTGGCTGGTCTGCCCAGCGGCAGCCTGGGCAGGGAGCAGAAGCAACGCCATGCTCTGGCTCTTCGGCAAGGCTCTGACAAACACAGAATAGAGAGGTCTGTGGGGTTGCACTAGTCTTCCTTTTTATTTTTCTTTCCTTTCCTCTCCTTAACAGGCTTTTGACAAAGAGCTTGACATTGATGTCTGGGTGATTGAACATAAATATGCTTAATTCATTACAAGCAGAGATAAAGGAACTCAGCTTTCCCTTAAGGGTCATTATCTAGATATGATTATATCGTAAACTGAAGCCAAGTCTCTGGAGGCAGCCAATCGATTGGCCGGTTCACAAGCCCCTCCCCATCTCCCTGCATTTCGATGCAGCACAAACTTCCTGAGTAGAATCTCTATTCCAGCAGTCCTGTGTGAACCATTCAGCCTCTCGTGCCAGAAAAAAAAACAGTCCAAGTGAGTGAGCACCTAAAGAAAAAATAATTAAGATGTTTTTTTCTGTTCTTGAGGTTCATCCTAAGCTAATATATTGATTTAGCCACTGCTGCTGTGATTGATGTTTTTGAATCAATACTTCCTTTACCCACGGAGGTTGTGGATGGGTAAATAAATAAAATAAAATAAAACAAAACCCTTAGTGTTCTCTGTGCCTCGACACTTATCTATTACAATAGATGGAGGGACATAAATTCTGGGGTCACTGTATTAATCAGGAGTTCAATATTGCAGGAAGAACCATATTGCTGCTTAGAAGTGGTGAAACAAATTTAACAAATATCAGTTTCCACCTTTTATGCCAACTTCGCTCAAGAACAGCCACCCTGTTGGTTAACCCAGTCTCATCTGTGCTTCAGAAAGACTTCTGGGTACAGTGTACAGAGCAGAGAGACTGTGGCTGACCTCACATACACACCTGCCACTCGTGACGTGGGGGAAGGAAAGACGGAAGATCTTGAGCTCTTGGTGGCAAGGACATTTATCGGATACGCAAATGCACGAAATCTGGCCACCATCAGCAGGTGGCACTACTAGTTGGTTGTGAGGTGTCACTCGGAATTTAGGAAGGACAGGTCTTTCAGAACCTAATTAGTTCACAATGACGAGATGAGATCCGTATCGCTCTGTGCTGCTAATGGATGAATCTGAGGTTTGGAGGCCTCTCCACCAAGACAACTCCTGATGACCCGTGTCTCTCTCCTAATTCACATTGGACTGAGCAGAAGCACAACAACAACAACAAAAACAAAAACAAAAACAACCCACACACACATACAAAAACAAAAAAACAAAGAAAAAGGATTTCTTTGATGTCCATTAATTACCTTGCCAATAATGTCCTTTTTTTAGGTTGAATGTTTGTATTTGCAGTCTCTCCTCAATTTCATGAGTTTAGTATCTGTTTCAAATGCTACGTATCTTGCAGACAGTATTGAATCTGCACGAAGAACTGAAAAACTGCTGATGAATTAGTAAATTCTGTTTTGCCAGGCCTCATTTAGATAATTGTTTTAAATTCTAAATTCCCTATTTTAAGATGATTTTTAATGTGTACAGAACTGGATGACCAAGATGGCAAAGGAACTAGAAAGTCTGTTTTATTAGCAACATACGAGTCTGCAGTTACACCTAGGAATGTCATAGAGCAGGGATACAGTGGTGCCATTTATGGGTTTGAAAAGTGATGTTTTGGAGAAATTATACGTATTCTGGAACTTCAAAAGGAAAAATTAAAAACAAATTTGTGAAAAATAATAAAGGGCATATTTACCTCAAATTTAGAAAGAACATGCTCATAATCTGAATTACCTAAAAATTAAATATCTCCCTTGGGAAGAAGTGTAGATTTCACCAATATATGTTATCTAAGACACAGCTCAATCACAGCCACTTGAAATGCTGGAGAAGATACCTTGAACTAGATTAATGCCCCTTCCTCGTAAAATGCCATGACTCAGTGACTTTTAATTTCTCAACTACATGATGCATTTTGACTTGTTTTAGATAGAAAGTGACATACTTAAAGCATGTTCTAGATTGATTGGTAGACAATAGGATATATTTGATAGATTAAAGACAAAAAAGCATGTAATTTTTGAGGTCATACATATATCGACTAGAATGGTAAAAATGAGCATAAATAGGAGAGAAAGAATTTGGGAAACTTGGGCAGAATCCAATCCACACATCCTTATGATTAACAAGATTATGGAGGTGAAAGTTTTAAAAAGGTACAGGACAGTAATCGAGTTTCAGGCACAAATGAGCAAAGGAAGAACAGTAATATTATTAGGATTTTTTTCAGTGAAGGAGAGAATAAGGTTTGGAGGAAAGATTCAAGTTTAACTTTGAAGTCAAACATAGGAAAATATGCATCATAAGCTCAGAGACTGGTCTCAGATTCAAGGGGAATGTTAAGACTCAAGAAGTGCTATAGCTCTTATAAAAGGAGAGGAGATG
>PVIA01012248.1:0-39014 GCA_004024845.1 Tonatia bakeri
TCATAATAGTAAAATTAAAATACTTTGCATTAAATCTAATAAAATACTTGTAAGAAAAAAAGAAGAAATTGGTATATGTCTCTTTTTTGAAACCATAATGCTATAATATCACTCCATATAGTTTGTTTATTTAATTTGTTTTGGATAAAGAGGTCACTGTATGGAGAGGAAAAGATGGTGCTCCAAAATTTGGTGTAGTTTGGAAGACCAATTGTGGAGAAATTGCTTGCCTGATCAATCACCACAGGAGGCACCTCTGTATTGGCTGGTCTGAGTACAAACTATGAAAACAAAAGAATGAATCAGATACGAAGACAGGTGAGCATGAGCAGGGGAGCAGCAGCTCCACTCAGAGAGCCGTGGCCAGGAGACTTGTGCCAGATGCAGGCCGTGGCTCCCGGGAGAGTGGTGCGCCTCTTGAAACCCGGTTGCTTTTCAGACTGTCTTTGTCTCTAGTTGTCAACAATGATATGCTTAGATGTGAGAAGGGTGATTCTTGTTTGTTTCCTTTTTAACTTACACATTTTAGCATAGGCTGTTTCATGAATCTAGCATTGATATCTTTCAATGGTTTGGAAAAATCCATGTCCTTTACCTATTCAGATATTTTTATTTATTTATTTTTAGAGAGAGGGGAAAGGAGGAAGAAAGAGAGGGAGAGAAACATCAATGTGTGGTTGCCTCTCACACGCCCCCTACTGGGGACCTGGCCCACAACCCAGGCAAGTGCCCTGACTGGGAATTGAACCAGCAGTGACCCTTTGGTTTGCAGGCTGGCACTCAATCCACTGAGCCTTACCAGCCAGGGCACTTATTCAAATATTTTTTAAGTGCACTGCCCCCCACCAAAACTCATTCCATTCCATTAGACTTTTTGACTCTGCCCACATGTCACTCACATTCTATTTTGTATTTTCTGTTCTCTGGCCCTTCAATACAAATACCCTGCATTGAACTGCTGCCCACTCACTAAGCCTGCTTTCTGTTATGTCCAGTCTTCTGTCCAGTGAATTATTCATTTTAGATCCTATATTTTTCAATTGTAGAAAATGTATGATTCTTTCCATAGATTTTAATTCACTCTGGATCCCTTAGTTTCTATTACAAGTCCCAGTTACGTTGCATATGGCCCAGCTGTCTGCCCTGCTCTTGGTCCTGCCTCCCATTACCCACCCACCCACCTTCTGCAGTGTCTGAGCCACATAAGAACTTGTGACCTGGAAAATAATGTTTCACAGGACCTGGTGTATTGGCTTTTCCCAATTCTTAATGCTCTGCTCTGAGCCTGGCTACAGTGGATAGATGCTGTAGTGATCATGTTTGTTATTATGGGCACACTCTTCCAGTGACATTGCCCCCACCCCTTGTTCAGGCCAATATGCTGCTCAGAAAGAGCTGAAGATTGAAATTTACTTTTTAGCCATACATCACACTACACTGTTGAGTTTACAATCAACCCAAACCCCTGTCTTTATTGAATACCAACCAAATTTTAACGAATTCACTCAACACGTCATCTGTGTAGAATTTTAGGTAGCCCACTGTCCTGGCCTCAAAATGTATCATCTATTGGACATGAGCACAGGAAAGCTTAATGTTACAAAATCCACAGCTTGGTTCAAGGCGACAAGAGCAGCAGGGTCATAACGAAGGTGTGATTCTGTCAAGGACAGTGATGCAGACTCCTGACTAAGGGAGAGGGAAGAAGCAAGCACTGTCGGGTAGGATGGGAAGACTGGTGGAAGAAGGCCACTGGCCCAACCATACCCATTTCCCTCTCCATCTCCCAAATTGCCAATGAGTCATGCAAAGAAGTCAGAAAAACAAACCACTCATGGCCACAAATGTGGGAGGCTTTCTGTATGCTCCAATATGACAGCATGGATGGCTAGGAACCTTGAGGCCCCTCTGAAAACCTTCCAGAAAAGGAGTGTGCCCTGGAGGGAGACTCAGGTCCAAGCCAAATGCGGTGCCATGTAGGAGCCAGAGGTCATGGAGCCTCTTATCAACATCCTACATGAGCTGCTAGCTTCTAAAGTGGCATGAGACCCAGCCCAAGTGAGCTGTCTGTCACCCAGCTCAAAGTACAAGGCCCTAAGAGAGATGAGGGCCTCACATACTATGCGCACACACTTTAGAGTCCAGATAGGACCAGAATGGGCTTCTCTTTCAAGAAACACCAAAGCCATGAAAACATCCTACCACGTTAAAAAAAAGCACACACATACAAAACACAGAAGATAGAAGAACATATGTTCAGAAATATGTACAAAAAGAAACACGAGTGGTTTCAGTCATGAGCCTGTCATGTGCTTTCAGAGGAGAAAGACAACAAAAACTCACAAGAGATTTTAAAACTGTAAACCAGCTATCTAAAAAGAAAGGGAAATAAGACTATCATGAAACAAAGTTATATTAGAATTTAAGCAGCTTTAGATGAAGTAAAGTCTAGACAAACTATAAAAGAAATGCAGGGCTTTGGGACCTAAAGGAGAACTATGATGAGGGGTGACACAGAGCCAGGCCAACCTGCATTTCACTTGGGCACTAGTGTTTCTAGCATTTAGAGAAATTACTGTAATCAGCCCAATGCCAGTTCCCTTTCTGTTGATGGGAATGCACAGATGCCTTGGGAGGCAGTTACAGAATGGGAGTGAGGCACTCCCTGGGGACCCACGCAATCCCTCAGTTCACACAGGGAGCGGTGCTCTCAACAGGCCATCAAGGGCAGTTCAAGCCTGCAGGCACACCAACACCTTCTAACAAACAGCACACTGTCACCGGGTCTCTAACCCAGGGTTGCAAGTGCCATCTCCCTCCCACCTTCCAAGGAGCAAGTCTTACTTACAGCACTCTGTCAATAGTGGAAATTTCTGGTAGATTCAAACCACAGAAGAGATGCAGGAGAGCCCTGTGGGATAAAGTACCAGCTACACTGGTGGCCCCAGCACTTCATGGGCCCAGAAACTCAGCTGAACTGCAGGCAGTGAGTGAACTCAAGGACCTAGTGAGGGCGAATGAAGGAGGGAGGGAGATTGTACATAAGTCAGTGTAGGAGCCCTAGGGCCTGTGGTGATGTCATCCAACGCATGGAATGCTGCTACTGGTGACAAATTCCCTGAGCTTGAGAGGCAAGTGAAGTCCTGTGTTCTGGAATAGCCCACTGCTGCTGCTGCCTCCTGCAGATCTGTGCTCCCACAGGGCAATGCGGTGGTGTTCTCACACCTGGGTGAGAGAGGCAGCAGTGGAGAGGAGGAGGCAATGGGTGGCCGAGTCCACACCAGTGACTTCCACCTGCTTCTGTCCTCTGGGCAAAAGGAATGAAAGTTTCCAGGAGGTAAAACGATCAGATTCATGCAATGAACACATTAAACAGGAGTTTTGAGCTGTCTTCAATGTTTTCTTTGCTAAACAAATTTAAATCTCCACAACTTGTAAAGAAAAGTCAAGCTGATATATTAAACTAAATCAAGTTGAATTACCAGGAAACTATCACACAAGAATGTGATAATGATATTCTGGGAAATCTGAATAAGTCTCCCTTCAGATATATTTGCTTTGCCACCCATAAGAAACCACGATTAAATCCCACAGTCTGATGCTAAGTAACAAGAATTCTGCTAATGATTTTCACTGTGTAATTGAAGTGCCTTAAGCAATTTACTGTCAGTAAAAGCAAAGCCAAGTAACACCATATCTAAAAGTGAGTGTCTCCAATGGCAGAAATCTTCACCTTGTGGAAGAATTGTTGCTGGGGAGTATGAGGGTGCCTCTGAGGGGAAAGACAGCAATAGCTCTCAAAAGGTCTCTGCCTCTGCCAGGGCTGCCACACAGAGGGTGGTCCCACAGCCCAGGGGTCTCCCTTTAAAAAGGTTAGAAGACAATCCCACCAGGGTAAGCATCAGGGAACAGCTTGAAAGACAGAAGCTCACACATCCTGCCAAGCAAGGACACTGGTGGCGGCTTTGGCCAACCTGGGTAGCAGCAGGGACTAAAACTACAGGTACCTTATCAAACAATCAAAATCCCAAACCATGAGAGCTCATTAACTCCCTGAGATTCTGTGCCCTCTTTCACACTGCTCATCTCTCAGAGGGCCCTTCTTTCTCCTACTCCAGAAAAGGCCCAGCATGGACACCCTTCTTCTCTAAGCCCATCACTGCCCTATCTCACTGCTCTGGCCTGGGAATGCCGAGCCAGAGCCTGACATACAGGCCAGGGAGCCAGGGCATGGTGGTGGCTTCCCAAGGACAGGCCAACAGAGACCTGCCTTTGTCACCAGAGGGCTGTCTTACCTTGTGCATGTCCTTCTGCCTCCCCATACATAAGGTCCTTCATTTATTAAAATAGGAATAAAAGAATGCCATGTGGTTTGTCAGTAAGTTAAACATATGACTACCATGTAACCCAGCTATTCCACTCCTAGGGATAAGTCCCAAAAAAGTGAAATAGGTATTCAGATAAAACTTGAACAAGAATATTCATGGCAGCACTATCCACAATGCCAAAAGGTGGAAAATTCCCTTAATGTCCATTAATATTGGATGTTGGTTGGATATTATTCAACCATAAAAACAAATGAAATTGTGATACATGGTACAATATGGAAAAAAAACCCAAAACATGCTAAGTGTAAGAAGCCAGACACCAAAGTCCACACACTGTATAATCCTGTTTCTGTGCCATGTCAAGAATAGGCAAATCCAAAGGCAGAATGCAGATTGGTGTGGCCAGGACAGGGTGAGCAAGGGTTGGGAGTGACTGGTTAATATGTATGAGGTTTTGTTTGGGGACTATGACAATGCTTTAGAACTAGATAGATGTGGTGACTGTACAACTTTGTGAATGAACTCAATGCCACTGAATTGTACATTTTTAAATGGTTAACTTTATGTTGTGTGAATGGTACTCCAATTAAAAAGTGGCTACCTCAGAGTTGCTTTTAGGATCAAAAGTGAGCATTATGTCAATGTGTGTGTGTGTAGCTAGATGACAGATGATAGATGATAATGAATGTGTATATTTGCCTATATTTAGATATATATAAAAATATGTTTTTCCTTAAACAATGCCTGACACATAGTAGTGATACTCTTCTTGTTCTTGTTAATTATGTGTTGGCCTTCCCATTTGCTGAAAAAGAGCCCCAAAAAGCCAGCTGTAAAGAACTGACAAGTTAATAGCCATGAGGCCCAAAGGGGCAAGCAGGCTCTCAGGTTGAGGAGAGCCCTGACAACTACATACTCATCCCGAACCTTTTCAATGACCAGTAAGTGACATCTGTTTGTATCTGATGGGGCCTGCCCTCAGACTGGTCAACCACAGATTACTCTCCCGAAAATGCAGCCACTGAGTACATAAAACATGGTGCCTTGGGCAGCTCAAGCACCACAACATAATGCCACAGACAGGGTGGCTTGAATGGCAGACATTTGTTTCTTGCTCTTCTAGAGGATAGAAGTCTGAGATCAGGGAGTGGGCATGGTTGGTTCCTGGTGAGGGGCATCTTCTCAACTTGCAGGTAGCCTCTTTCTCACGATGTCCTCACATGGAGAGAAGGGAGAGCACTCTAGTGTCTCCTGCTGTTCTTATAAGGTCACAGTCCTGTTGGATTAGGGCCCCACCCTTAGGATCTCATTTAACCTTATCTCTTTAAAGGTGCTGTCTCCAAGTGCAGTCATACTGGGGGCAAGGAGTTCCATGTGTGAGTTCAGGGACATAAATCAGTCCCTAGCAAATGGTTTCTGAGTAGGAGAAGACTGGTTCCATGATGAGCCATGTGAATGAATCAAGTTGCATCCTTAATGACTCCAGCGCTCTGCTTACAGGTGAGGCTTAACAGGGACATCTGGAGGCTTTAAGTGAATTGTCATCCTCAGTCTCTGCTGTGAAACTCCAGATGATAATGATACCTGGACTGCCACATCAGTATTCGGAAAGGACAAGAATATGGGGGTAGATCATTTTAAAGTCCCCATTGCATTTCCACATTTAAAAGACATAATGTACACCCAACATTACTCACCATTACTGTTAGCCCCAGAGTTTCCATGAGGCTTTCTGGAAGCATTCAACTAAAAACATTATTCCTAAGCACAATTATTAAGAGGAACATAATTTAAGCTTTTCCCAATATCAGCGACATGAAGGAAAAGAGCAACCAGCCCTTATTCAGAATGAATGATTTGCTTCTTTTATTTTCTCTGATTCTGTTAGACATCATCCCCAGTGACTTTAGAGGTCAGTGGTCTCCGCAGCAGCCCCACAATGCAAGGCTGAGGCTGTGCCTGGGCAGGAAAGGAGGGGGAATCCCTAGGTGATCAGACTGAAAGTAGGAGCCCAAGAGAGCCATGGGACAGCAAACAACCTATGAGACACAACAGGAAACTGTCCCAAGGGTCTGACAGGCTGGCTGCCTGCTGGCTGGGACAGCAGTCACAGCTCTTTAGTGCAGATACTGCCCTATTTATTTATGCTAGCCTTCTAGTTTATGCTGCTGTTTCTACCAACTTCTTCATTTTAGGAACATAATTTTTCTAAAACAAAAAATCTGGTCACATCATTCCTTGCTTTACACCCACCAAAAGCCTACTCTGGCCTGAATATGTGGTCCAATTCTGTAAGGCTCTTCTGGGTCCTAGCCTGGCCCCCCCACCAACCCCACCCACAGCACCATCCCAATAACCTGGAGCAGTCACCACAATGCCATATGGGCACTGGCTCACACTGCTCAGTCTACCTGGAGTACACAGCCCACCTCTCACCATCCCCAAAGGACCACTGCCACCAGTTCCCCAACTTGGGAATGAGGGCAGACCCAGCACTGTGTGCCATCATACAAGATAGTCAAGTCTGCTCCAGAGGTGGACACAGTGCCACATACAATCCCAAACTCGAGCAAACTAAACTGGCATCAGACTTTGCCTTAAAGAAATATAATTAAGACGGTTCTCCCAAGCCAATTAAGTACAGACTGTGGCAGAGACTCTCCAAGGCCAGGGACAATTTGGATTAAGGCTAGCGGCATATATTAGAAGTGTATGTGTGTGTGCATGTGCATGCAGGTGAGAGACACACATGGATCTCCATACACATTCTTGTCTTACTTCACACACAGGATACCGAGTACATGCATTTTTTTCCAGTCGGCATCTAGGAGCTTGTCTAAATCTCTAATGCTCATCAGCTCACTAAATGCACATAAAATATTCACATGAGACATTTCTCTTTTCTTTAGAAAGGAACTCTATAAGATGACAAGAGGTATTCTGGTTGTATAAGTAGCTGCTCCCAGGACCCCCATGCAAGCCCCTGTAGGAGATGCTGTCACACCTCCCTCTCTGTAAGGGAACTCCAGGCAGTGGCAGAATGCGCATGGGTCAAGGTCACCCAGGAAACACGTGGATAAGCTAGGATTCAAACTCAGGGGACTGGCCCAAGGTTAACCACTAATTAAAAGGAATTAACAGCACCAGCATGCATGTAGTCAGCAGTGCTCTGGATATTCTAAGCATTCCTCTCAATCAGCAACCTGGACACAGCACTGCAACCTGGGCCAGTGTCATAGCCATGGGGCATACAGGTAGGGCCACAGAGCACCAGACACTTCTAGCAGATGTGCACAGAGCTGGGGTGGAGGGGACACCAGGAGAGCTGGCCCATGAACCCTACATACAAAGTCGCTGTCCTTGAACCAAGTCAGGCCAGAGAGGGCTCAAGAGGAACCCACGTATTCTATTTGGTAGCTGTTCCTGTGATAACAGTGGCCCTGAGCAGGGATGAAGGAGCCACACTGAAGGCACCTTGTGAACAAGGTTCTGAGCCAGGCACTTGCGCTGCCTAATTATTCCCCACAGTCCCCCAGCAGATGAGACACTTGGCTTGGAGAGACTAAGCAAGTTGCTTGCAGTCACAAGTGGTCAGTGCAGGGGCCCCATTCTAACCAGTCCCCATTCACTGTGAGGCAGACCTAACTAACCCAGGCCACAGTGGAATCAACATGAGCAGGTGCAGGAGAAACACCCACAGAGAGGGCATGGACACCTCTGGCTTCTCCCCAAAGCCAAGTTGGAGAGGCTGTGGCCCTCCAGAGCAGGTTACCCCTAGAAGCTGACCCTGAGGTTTCTCTCAAGCAGCAAGGCAGGTGGAAAAGCAAGAGAAAGGATCTAACCTAGCCCAAATCCTTGGACTCCTTGGGAAGCATCAGTTCCCTGGACTGGGCTTTCCTACTGGCTCCTCCTGTACCAGGCACATGCCACATTTGAGAAGGAGGTGCTCTGGGCAGGCCAGGCTGTGCCCACTGAGAGCAGTGAGTAGATTCCCTGCCCGGCCCGCACTGGGTCTCTACCACTGGCCCTTCCCATCTAGTTCCAAGCCCTTGGGGCCCCTGTCCCAGTCAATGGGGCCAAACTCACCACACCCCCCTCCTTCCTGGAATGCTACATTATGGGCTCAGCTCCCTCGGCTCCCAGGAAACTCACATCTGTCTCCACATTTGTAATTATCACTTAGCAAAGAGTACAGAAAAATGACACCATTCCCTCCCTTGCCAGAATGCAAGACACAGAAAGGAACATTTAAACCTTGCTTTTAGGTTCTGTGACTGTTTAAATTAAAAGCACAAAAAAATCCTCGAGTCAGCTGACTCCATGTGACCCCCAAGTGCACTAACCATAGCTTACTACCCCCTCCCAGAAAACTCTCTCAGGGTTCCTGTCTGCTGGGTCACATCCATGTCTACATCCATGTTCAGCAGAAGCTGCTCAGTGGCCTCCTGACGTCCCCCACAGCTGGCTTTCTGTGAGGTGCCCCATGTCGGCAGTGAGATGAACTGAAACAGGCAGAAATAGGGTCAGAACCACCAGCACCTCACACCAGAGGTAACTAGCAGACAGTCAGCTGGTTTTGCTGTAGCACAATGATATTTGTGAAACTCTGTATTTCAGAAACAATTATTTCAATAAGAAAAAAGCTGGGAGGAGACTTTTGAGGTAGATGTTCACATTTCTAATAATAAAACTATTTTCTGCCATTATTTCAATAACAAAAGCCATGTATAGCATTACACATACTATAGGATTAGAATCTAAACTAACTGGTTGTTTGATACAAATAAAATCAAGCCTAATCTATTCATGAGCAAATCTGAGCAAGGTGAAGACAGACCAAAAAAAGCCAATGACCAGACTGAGGCTTCTAGGAGTGTTATAAACATGGGAAGAAAGAGTGAGTGTCGTATAAGGAGCCAAGAGGGGACAAGAAAAAGGTAGTTGTGTTAGACATGTCCCGTGCATGCAGAGCAGTCCAAATACAGCAAATCACATTCTCCCCAGGCTGACAGCACTGCGGTGATTACCACGCAAGAAGCTGTGCAGTGGGCAGTAGGGCTGCCGCTCCCACGGCCCTCTTCTTCTGCACCATGATCACACCTAAGCTGAAGGTGGCTGAGACCCAGCCAGTGTCACCCCTCCACATCTGGGAATGCCCCTCTTCCTTCTATTCCTCTTCTCCGACAGGCATCCAACCAACCAGATTCCCTAAAGTTAATTCTGCCACCTGTGACCCATTGTCTTTCAAATATTCCTTGTAGAGAGAGTTCAGGGGAAGACAGGACAGAAGACCAAAAATGAAAGGAAAACAGTAACAAACCCATGTCCATACAGCAATCTTGTGGCTTTCCCCCCATGTATTATAGTTACCACAGCGCAAACACTTAAGTGCCATCATCAACCCTGATATTGTAATAGGAAACCTTGTGCCCAGCGCCCACACAAGGCCTGTACATGATCAGAGCACCAGGAGGGCTCAATGAATGTCATGTAAATGAATTATCATCCAAGTGTCATCCAAGCCTAGAAATGGGGAATAAGATTTCACTCAAGGACTCAAACTCCAAAACCTCAGTTCTGCAAAATATGCTCCCAGAACTAGAAACACCCTTGCTACTTGTATTGTTTTGCCAGCAAAGAAGCTAGTTAGAGGAAGGACAGATTTAGAGCTGGCTGTAGCACTGTCTGCCCAAGAGTGACCAAATTTGGTCACTCTAAACTTGTTAAACTTCTAAGCAAGGTGCGTCAAACAATAATAAGCAAGAAGGCAAGCACTAATGAAGTTAGACACATATACACTATTTTTTAAATTAAATTACTTAGACAAAAGCCCATAACACACAAAAAAGATGATGGAAAAAAACCACTAAAGTTATAAGACATGGAAAAGGCCAGATTCAGGCTAATGCTTAGATGGTCTGCAAGGCGAGTAAATGCTCTAATCTATAAGGGTCACGTGGAGATGGACCTCCAGGGCCACTACCTCACTTCAGACCAAGAGACCACTAGAGGGAATTCTTCCTGAGAATAAGGTGGTTTCACGTACATTCACAGATTCTATGATACTCCTTATGTTCTATGATTTTCTCATGAGAATATAACTCCCCTCCCCTAAGAGTAGACTATTTGGTAACATACTTGTAAAGTCTAAGTGTCCTGACATCTAAGATTAGGACATAACAAGCATGTGATTCTTCCTTATTTCCTTTTAGATCACTGGCTTCAGAGGAGTGAGCTGCCATACCATAAGCACGCTCAAGCAGCCCTACGGACAGGCCTAGAGGTAGGGAACTAAGATCTCCTGCCCAAAGCTACACAGGAAGCCAACTTTGAAGCAGCTCTCCATCCCCAGTCAACCTTCAGATGACACAGTTCTGGCCAACATCGGCCACCTCATGAGAGACCCCAAGCAGAATCACCCAGATAAGCCACTGCTAAATTCTTGACCCATAAAAACCATGAGCTATTACACAGCTTTTGTTTTAAGCCACTCATTGTGGATTGATTTGGTAACTAGCAATGGAAAACAATATAGAAAGAGCAGATGGGGTGGAATCCATGGAGGAACAACTGTAAAGAAGACCACAGTGCAAGCCTGTGTCAGGAAGCCACGGAGTTTCCTGGGGAAGCAAACAGACAGAAACCAGATCCTGCAAGCTGAGCAGGGAGCTGCTGTTAGAATCAACAGCATGGGGGGCTCCATGTGCAGTAACTTTCCTACCGGGCTGTGGTGTCTGCTCCAGTGAAAGCTGACAGGGAAGAGAGGCAGATAGCTCAGAAGCAGCCTCTGCATCCCTAGAGGCAGAGCTGGCACGCATCCCCACAGGAGAAGCCATCCAGCACCCTTCACCTGCCCGCGTGCCCCTCCACTTTCTATCAGTCACTGGAGACAGGCATTCTCAAAATGAAAACCTCCACAAATGATATTTGAAGAAAACTGATATAATCAAAGAGACGCACCAAACTCAAAGTAAGAATGGTCATCTGAGAAACTGTAAATCCAATAATAATGTGTATGTTTAAGGTAATGGGCATGGTATTCCACACTTGAGAGAGAAACAGGAAGGGAAATACTGTCAAAATAAAAACCTAATATGAGACTATAAGGGTACATGGGCAAGCTAAGAGCAAAGTGGAAACTTAGAAGATGGAAGCCAAGGACTTTCCAGAATGTAGAGTGAAAGAAAAAGAGAAGGAAAGTATGAAAGATACCAAGAAGAGGTCTTTCAGTTCCAGAAGGAATGAACACAGAGGACCCAATGAACAATATTCTGATTAAATTTATGGAATCCAAAGATAAAGAGAGAGCTCTAAGACTTCAGCATGACAACGCTAAACACCAAGACAATGGAATTCTGAGTGAAAATTCTTTCAGTGGAACTTTTTAATGCAGGAAGCCACTTAATATTCATTCAAATTTCTGATATATCTGGATTTATGTATAATTTTATGTTGTGTTTTCTGTTTCCTTATGTTTCTATGTTTCTTGTACATCTGCTTCCTTACCCTCCTTTAGATTTTCCCTCCACAGCTTTATATATATATAAATAATATATATACATATTATTTCTTACCCTAAATATGATCACATGGGGCCCTAATTTATCAAAGTCTGATCTCCTTATCCACCTAAGCAGCCCCAGGATCTTAAAACCCTGTGACTCTACCACCTCCCCTATTTTAATCCTACTGTTTGTTGTTAACCCTGGAAGACATTTACTTTATTGCTTTAAACATTAAATGTGTTTGTATTAACTCACATGCATAAAACATTGTTTTTAATTTTTTCTTAAATCTCATAACTTCCATATGCAACAACTATCTTTTCTCCTGAAATTGATCCTTTAGAAATGCTTTTAATAAAGGCCTAGAGGTATCAAATTATCTTAGTTTTTGTTTGTATGAAAATGTGGTTATTTTGCCCACATTCCTGAAAGATTTACTCCTGATTACAGAAAGTTGGGTGGTTTCTCTTGTCCCACCACATGGAGGATACACCCATCTTCCTGTTTCCATTGGTGTACTTAAGTCATCTGATGGCCTTAATGTTCCTTCTTCGAACAATGTTTTTCCTCTCTGTTAAGATCTTTTACTTATCTTTAGTATTCTAGAGGTTTGTCATAATGTTTAGACTCAGAAAAATTTCTCTTTGTTTCACTTGCTTTAGGATTTTGAAACTGCACAATGGTGGCTTTATCAATTCTGGAAAACTGTTAGCCATTATCTCTTCAAATATTACTGCTACCCCAGTCCTCTTTCTTCCCCTTCTGGAACACTAGGGAATTCCATTATGCCTTTTCAATCTCTCTCCAAGTCTCTTATCTCCTCTTTCATTGTTTGTATTGTTTTGTCTCTCTGTGCTACATTGTTGATAATTACTGTAACTACAGCAAAAAAAAAAAAAAAAAAAAACCTTAGAAGGATGGTGAATATGGAAAAGAAGGTAAGTGACAAGAAGTGTAGAGTAAGAAAGTCTGGCATAATATAATTGAGATTTTGAGGAAGAAAATGTGGTAAAAGTAATATCTGACAAGATAAATCACATGAATTACTTTTAAAAGCTACTCAACTAGAAGGATTCTGATATCAAACAGAAGCTTCGATCTACAAAAGAAATAAGAGTATTATTGGGTTGGCCAAAAAGTCCATTGTATTTTTTTCCATATGATGGCTCTAGTAGTGCAACTTCATTTGAAACAATTTTGTTAAATTGTATTGTGACAGCTGACATATCAGTGTGCATTTTTAAAAAACATCAAAATTGGTGAATTTTTGTGCAGACATTTTAATATTGAAGATGAAAGAAAATATGCAACATTTTCAGTATATTATGCTTTATTTCAAGAAAGGTAAAGACACAACTGAAATACAAAAGGCAATTTGTGCAGTGTATGGAGAAGGTGCTGTGATTGACTGAAAGTGTTAAAAGTGGTTTGCGAAGTTTCTTGGCACTGTTGAGAGTTTGGCCAAATAACTTTTTGCTATGGGGCTGCCTAATGCATTGGAAGATGCCTGGCTTCTACTCACTAGAAGCCAATAGGAGGACATAGCCGCATAGTCAAAATATCTACATCATTAAGATATTGGTGAAAATGAAAAATGTGTCTTTTATTTTTATGGGAAAAATGTAACGGACTTTTTGGTCAACTCAATATAACTAAAGAGATTGAATCTACATGTTAAACTGTCCAACAAGGAAAACTCTACACTCACTGGCTTTAATGGGAAATTCTAATAAACAACTAAGAGAGACAAACACTAATTCCATACAAACTCCTCCTGAAACTAAAAAAGGAGCAAACACTTCTCCACTCACTTTATGAGGTCAAAATTACCTTAATAACAAAACCACATAAAGCTATTTCAAGGGAAGAAAATTACAGACCCAAATCCCTCATGAATATACATGCAAAAATCCCTAACAAAATCTCTTATATAATACATCATGACTAAGTAGGATTTAACCTGATAATGCTAGTTCAACAGTGGGAAATCGACCAACATAATTTACCATTTTTATACTCTTAAAAATGAAAAACCATTATTTCAATAAATGTAGAAGAATTTGACAAAATTCAGTAAGATTTTATAATAAAAACTCTCAGTGAATTCCTTACCCCAATAAAAGGTATCTATGAAAAACCTACAGCTATCATCGTACTTAATGATGAGAAACTGAATGCTTTCCCTCCAGGATCAGAAACTAGGGAAGGATGTCCATTGCACCTTCTCTAATCACCATCATACTGGAAAGCCTAAGTAAATGCAATAAAGGAAGTAAAAGAAATAGAGCATGTGGACTAGAATCTATTTAAAAAAAAAAACAGTAAGACCGCAAGATACAAGATCAATATACGAAAATCAATTATATTGATATACAATATCAAAAAATTCAAAATGAAATTAAGAAAATAATTACATTTATAATAAAATGGAAAATAAAATACCTAAGAATAAGTTTAACAAAAATGCAAAACCTGAACTGTGAAAACAAAATGTCACTGAAAGAAATTATTAAAAACCTAACTAAACGTAAAGACCTCCTGTGTTCCTGGACTGAAAGACTTCATATTTTTAACAAGGCAATACTTCCCAAATTTATCTACAGATTCAAGACAATCATGTGAAAGTCTACCTGCTCTTTTAAAATATAAATGGTCAAGGTGATCCTAAAATGTATATGGAATTGCAAAAACAAAAACAAACAGACAAACAAACCAGAATAGCCAAAACCATCTTGAAAAAGAAGAACCAAGTTGAAGGACTCACACTTGCCAATTTCAAAACCTACTACAAATATAGAGTATTCAAGATAATGTACTATCAGCATAAGGAAGGATGGGTGGGTGGATGGATAGATGGATAGATGGATAGATGGATGGATGGATGGATGGATGGATGGATAGATAGATACTGGATTAGAATTGAGAGTCCAGAAATAAACCCATACATCTATAGTCAAAATTAATTTCTTTTTTAAAATCTTTATTTCATTTTTTTCCATTACCATTTAGCCCCCTAATACAACCTACACCCCAGGAATCACCACACTGTTGTCTATGTCCATGAGTCTTTCCCTTTTGCTCAATCCCTCCATCCCCTCACCTCCTGCCCCACCAGCTATCATGCTGCTCTCCACTTATGTCTGTCCCCATGTTCCTTGTTAGTTCAGTTTGTTCAATAGATTCCACATATAAGTGAAATCATATGGTATTTGTCTTTCTCTGACTGGCTAATTTCATTTAGCATAATGTTCTCCAAGTCCATCCATACAGTCACAAAGGATAATTTTTTTCTTTTTTATAGCCAAGTAGCATTCCATTGTGTAAATGTCCCATAGTTGTTTTATATACTCACCTACTGATGGATACTTGGGTTACTTCCTTATCTTGGTGATTGTAAATAACACTGCAGTGAATGCAGAGGTGCTTATGTTCTTTCAAATTAGTGTTTTGGGTTCCTTCAGATATATTCCCAGAAGTGGGGTCATTGGGTCAAAAGACAGATCCATTTTTAATTTTTTGAGTTATCTCCATACTGCTTGCCATGGTGGCTGCACCAATCTGCATTCCCACCTACAGTGCAAAAGGGTTTCCCTTTCTCCATATCCTTGCCAGCACTTGCTGTTTGTTGATTTATTGATGACAGCCATTCTGACAGGTATGACATGATATCTCATTGTGGTTTTAATTTGCATTTCTCTGATGATTAGTGACATTGAGCATCTTTTCATATGTCTAGTGGTCATCTGTACATCCTCTTTGAAGAAATGTCTATTCAAGTCTCTTGCCTGGTATTTAATTGGGTTTAGGGTTTTTTTGGTGTTGAGTTTTGTAAGCTCTATAAATTTTGGATATTAACAGCGTACCAGATGTACTGGTGTATATGTTCTCCTATTCAGTAGGTTGTCTTTTTATTTTGTTGATGATTTCCTTTGTGTGCAAACTTTTTATTTTAATGTAGTCCCATTTGTTTTTTTTTTTCTTTTTTGTCCCTTGCCTGGGAAGATATATATGATAATATATTGCTACGAGCAATGTCAGAGACTTTGCTGTCTATGTTTTCTTCTATGATTTTTATGGTTTGGGGTCTAACATTTAAGTCTTTGATCTGTTTTGAATTTATTCTTGTGTGTGGTCTAAAAAGGTGGTCTACTTTCATTTTTCTGCACATATCTGTCCAATTTTCTCAATACCATTTATTAAATAAACTTTAACCCACTATATATGCTTGCTTCCTCTGTGGAATATTAATTGACTATAAAGATATGGGCTTATTTCTGGGCTCTCTATTCTGTTCCATTCATCTATGTGTCTGTTTTTATGACAGCACCATGCTGTTTTGATTACTATGGTCTTATAGTATAGTTTGATATTAGGCAATGTGATTCCTCCAACTTGTTCTTTCTCAGGATCACCATTGCTACACAGGGCCTTTTGTGGTTCCATATAAATTTTAGAAACATTTGTTCTAGTTCTGTGAAATACATCATTGGAATCTTGATAGGAATTGCACTGAATCTATAGATTTCTTTGAGTTGTATGGACATTTTAATGATGTTAATTCTTCTTATCCATGAACATGGTATGTGCTTCCTCTTATTTGTATTTTCTATTTCTTTCTTCAGTGTCTTATAATTTTCTGAGTACAGGTCTTTTACATCCTTGGTTAGGTTTATTCCTAGGTATTTTATTCTTTTTGTAACAACTGTAAATGGGACTGTTTTCTTAACTTCCCTTTCTGTTAGTTCATTATTGGCATATAAAAATGCAACTGATTTCTGGATATTAATTTTGTATCCTGCTACTTTGCTGAATTCATTTATCAGTTTGGTAGTTTCTTGTTACAATCTTTGGACTTCTCTATGTACAGCATCATGTCAGCTATAAATAATGACAGTTTTACTTCTTCCTTTCCAATTTAGATGCCTTTTATTTCTTCTTATTGTCTGATTGCTGTGGCTAGGACTTCCAGTAGTATATTGAATAAGAGGGGTGAAAGCACACATCCCTGTCTTGTTCCCAATCTTAATGGGAATGCTTGTAGTTTTTCCGCATTGAGTAGGATGCTGGCGGTAGGTTTGTCATATATGGCCTTTATTATGTTTAGGTATGTTTGCTGTATTCCCACTTTGCTGAGAGTGTTTATCATAAATGGGTGCCAGCATTTTATCAAATGCTTTTTCTGCATCTATTGATATGATGACATGGTTTTTATCCTTCATTTTGTTTATGCGGTAAATCACATTTATTGACTGGCGAATGTTGTATCAACCTTGCAATCCCAGAATGAATCCCACTTCATCATGGTATATGATCTTTCTGATGCATTGCTGTATTCGGTTTGCTAATATTTTGTTGAGGATGTGAGTGTCTATATTCATCAGGTATATTAGCCTATAATTTTGTAGTGTCTTTATCTGATTTTAGAATTAAGATAATGCTGGCCTTGTAAAATGAGTTTGGGAGCCTTCTCTCCTCTTGAATTTTATGAAATAGTTTGAGAAGGAGAGATGTTAGTTCTTCTTGGAATGTTTGGTAAAATTCATCTGTGAAGCCATCCAGTCCAGTGATTTTGTTTTGGGGGACTTTTTTGATTACTGCTTTAATTTCACTGGTATAATCTGTCTATTCATATTCTCTGATTCTTCCTGATTTAGTTTTGGAAAAATTGTATGTTTCTAGGAATTTATCCATTTCACCCAGGTTGTCCAGTTGTTGGCATTTAGTTGTTTACAATATATTCTTACAAACTTTTGTATTTCTTTTTTTTTTTTACTTATTTATTTTTAGAGAGAGGGGAAGGAGAGGGGAAGGAAAGGAGAAAGAAAGGGAGAGAAACATCAATGCATGGTTGCTTCTCATGTACCCCCAACCAGAGACCCAGCCTGCCACCTAGGTATGTGCCCCTGCCTGACTGGGAATCGAAACGGCGATTCTTTGGTTCACAGGCCAGCACTCAATCCACTGAGCCACACCAGCCAGGGCCAATCCTTTGTATTTCTTTGGTGTCGGCTATTATTTGTCCTCTTTCATTTCTGGTTTTATTTATTTGGGTCCTTTCTCTTTTTTTCTTGATAAGTTTAGAGGTTTGTCAATCTTGTTTATCTCTTCAAAGAAATAGCTCTTGAATACATTGATCTTCTGTATTTTTTTTTAGATTCTATTTCATTTCTTTCTGCTCTGATCTTTATTATTTCCCTCCTTCTACTCATGTGGGGCTTTGTTTGTTGTTCTTTTTCAAGTTCATTTAAGTGTAAACTTAGATTATTTATTTGAGCTTTTCCTCATTTTCTGAGATAGGCCTGTAATGCTATGAATTGCCCTCTTAGGATTGCTTTCCCAGTGTCCCACAGATTTGGGATTGTTGTGTCTTCATTTTCATTTGTTTCAAGGTATCTATTGATTTCTTCCAAGATCTTGTTGTTCACCCATTCATTCTTTAATAACATGCTATTTAGCTTCCATGTCTTTGAATGTTTTTCATTGTTTGTGTGATTGATTTCTAGTTTCATAGCATTGTGGTCAGAGAAAATGCTTGATATAATTTCAGTCTTCTTAAATTTACTGAGACTTGTGCCCTAAATGTGGTCTATCCTAAAAAACATTCCATATGTACTTGAAAAGTATGTATATCCTGCTGCTTTGGGATGAAATGCTCTAAAATACCAATTAAATCCCTTTGATCCAATGTGTCATTTAAGGTCACTGCCTGCTTGTTAATTTTCTGTCTGGAAAATCTATTCATTAAAGTCAATGGGGTGTTAAAATCACCAACTATAACTGTATTTCTATTGATCACTCCATTTATGTCCATCAAGATTTTCTTCACATATTTAAGTGCTGCTATGTTTGGTGCTTAAATGTTTACTAGGGCCATATCCTCCTATTGAATTGTTCCTTTTATCAGTATGTAGTATCCTCCTTTGTCTCTTACTATAGTCTTGGTTAAAGTCTATTTTGTCAGATATAAATATTACTACCCCAACTTTTTTTCTTTCCATTTGCATGAAATATCTTTTTCCATCCCTTTATTTTTAGTCTGTGTGTATCTTTCAATTTGAGATGGGTCTCTTCAAGGCAGCATATATATGGGTCTTACTTTCTTATCCATCAACTACCCTATGTCTCCTGGTTGGGGCATTTAAGCCATTTACATCTAAGGTAATTATTGATAGATATACAGTGCCATTTTATTCTTAGTCTATTTTCCTCTTTCTCTTCTTCTTCTTAAAGCAAGCCCTTTAATATTTGTTGCAGTATTCGTTTGGTGTTAACAAACTCCTTTAGCTTTTTCTTGTCTGGGAAGCTCCTTATTTCTCCTCCACTTTTAAATGATAGCCTTGCTTTGTAAAGTAGCCTTGGTTGTAGGTCCTTGCTTTTTATCACTTGAGTATTTCACATCATTTCCTTCTGGCCTGAAATGTTTCTGTTGAGAAATCAGAAGATAGTCTAATTGGTACTCCCTTGTATGTAACTACCTGCTTTTCTTTTGTGGTCTTTAGGATTCTCTCGTCTTTAAGCCTGGTCATTTTAATTATGATGTGTCTCAATGTAAGTTCTCATTGGGTCCAACTTATTTGGGACTCTCTGAGCTACCTGGATTGTTGGGGACTGCTTTGTGTGGTTTCAGAGACTGTAGCCCCACGAGAGCAAGCTCTGCAAGGGGCTGGTAAGTCTCCCTGGAAAACTAGGTCATAACGCAGGTGGCAGGCATGACTCGATTCTAACACTGAGGGTGCCGTGGGAATCAGGCCTGAAATGTACATTTTTGTCCTCTGAAGCTGGCTCTGCTCAGCGATAAGCCTTGTTAGTATAACACAGACGCTTGAATTTTCAAGGAGTAAGGAGTAAAACTCCCTACTTCATGACTTATACCTTTATAGCCATCTGGCACCTGCATGTCTTGCAGACCCCAACCTGAAAAGATTTCTATGTTTCTTTAATTGTTATCTATAGTGTTAGTTTTTTATGACTATAACCTGTTGGACATTGATTGATAAGCTATGCATGTGTGTTGTATCCCACTGCACTTCCCAGCCCTAATAAAAGCTGTGTCAGAGAAGGGCCCAGGGCATTCTTCACTAGAGGGAATCGCCATCCCTTTTCCCACCAGAGCAACAAAATTGCATCCGGGACCACTCTTTATTTCCGGCAGCCCTGGGAAACCTCGTGGGCTGAAGTTCCCCTCACTGGATTGTGTGTCTTTTTCCTTCACCAAATTAGGTAAGTTTTCAGTCATTATTTCTACAAATAGGTTCTTGATCTTTGCTCACTCTCTTCCCCTTCTGGTATCCTGTGATATAGATGTTGTTACACTTCATGTTGTCCAAGTGCTTTTTAAGATCTCATTTTTTTTTACTTTTTTTCTTTGTTCTGCTCTGCCTAGATGCTTTTTTCTCCTTGTCTTCCAAATCACTGATTTGATCCTCTGCTTCATCTAACCTACTGTTTATTCCTTCTAGTGTATTATTTATTTCAGATATTGCATTATTTATTTCTGACTGATCCTTTTTATGGCTTCTATGTCTTTTTTCATTCTGTTACATATCCTTATAATCATTACTCTAAACTCTCTGTCTGATAAACTGTTTGCCTCCATTTCATCTAGTTCTTCTTCTGGAGAATTCTCTCACTCTTTCATTTGGGGTCTGTTTCTTTGTCTTCCTATTTTTACTGCTTCTGTTTTTTTCTTTCTGCCTTAGTTGTTAAATTAATCAATGAAAAAGCCTCAAGCCATAATTAGTAGCCCAGTTTAAGCACCACAGAGTGGAGCAGAGTAATTCCTGTGTTCAGGGCTACTGCTTCTCCTCAGGCTGATGCCACTTGGGGAGGAGTGCTCTCCCTGAGAAAGATGGCTTCTGCAGTATGGGGAATGACTCACAGCAGGGATCCTGGAGGCTGTTCCTTCAGTTCTCTCCCACAGCCACCAAGTCCAGACTCTCCTCAAGTGTCTCTAGTTCACTCTGCCCTCCTAATGTCGTAGCCCCGGGTAAGTGGCTGCAAATGAAATGTATGTTGGTTGTTTAGAAGGCCCTCTACATGTCATGCCATCTCTCCGTGGTAGATAGAAACCCTGCTGCTTTTCACAGCTGGATGTTATCTGGGTTCCTTTCGAGCTCTGGTGCTGTAGGCTAGGAAGCCAAACTTAGGGTTTAGACCCTATACTTCTCAGGGAGAACCCCCTAGACACTGAAATATCCTCTGGAATGTCAGCTGCTGCCTGTGCAAGTCCAGCCTCCCCTCTCATGCCTCCTCCACACTCCCTACCAGTCTGGCTGTGGTAAAGCGGTTTCTTCTGCCTGTCCTTGGTTATAAGGCTTCTTTCCAGCTAGTGTTCAGTTGGTTTTATTTCTCAACAATTTAGTTGTAATTCCAGATTGGTTCTGCGAGTACAGCTTCCATTTACTCTTCTGCCATCTTGGATCTCCAAAATGAATTTTAATTAGGATACTAAGACCATTCAATGGGAAAAAAATCAGTTATTTCAACAAATGGTGCTGGGACAGCTTGATGTCCACATGCAGGAGAATGAATGTGGGCCCCTGATTCACACCATATACAAAAATTAACTCAAAATGGATCAAAGACCTAAATGTAAGAGCTGAAACTATATATGTCCTAGCAGTCAACATAGGATAGGGCAAAAACTTCATAACCTTGGATTTGGCAAGTATCTTAAATCCAAGCAACCACAGAAAAAAATAGATTGTGCTTTATAAAAATTAAAAACTTCTTTGTCAAAAAGCATGCTACTAAGAAAGTGAAAAGACAATCCAAATAATGGAAGAAAGCTTATATCAATTATATATCTAAGGATCTAGTATCCAGAATATATAAAGATTCCTTATAACTCAACAATAAAAAGACATCTTATTTTAAAAATGGGCAAAGGATATTAACAGACATTTCTCTGAAAAAGATATACAAATGGCCAATAAGCATATGAGTAGACATTTCTCAAAAAAAGACATACAAATAGCCATTAAGCACATAGGAAGTTGCTCAACATTATTAGTCATGAGAGGTATGCTAATCAATACCACAATGAGATACCACTTTCTACCTACCATTAGGTTAGCTATAACCAAAATAAACAAAAAAGCCCAGAAAAGAGCAAGTGATACAAAGAAACTGGAACACTCAAACATTGCTGGTGGGAATGTAAAATGTTAAAGCCACTTTGAAAAGTAGTTGGCATTTCTTCAAAAAGCGATACACAGAATTACCATATGATCCCACAACTCCACTCCTAGGTATAAACTTAACATAGATTAAAACATACTCATACAAAAAAACTTACACATGAGTATTCATATAGCCAAAAAGTGGAAACAACCCAAATGTCCATCAATTGATGACTACATAAAGAAAATGTAGCATATCCATATAATGGCATATTATTTAGCCACAAAAAAGGAATGAAATACTAACAGATGGACCTTGAAAATATACTAAGAGAAAGGAGCCATTTATATGAAATGTCCAGAATAGGCAGAGAGACAGATTGTAGATCAGTGGTTGCCAGGGGCTGAAAGCTGGGAGGAGTGGGGAGTGACTGCTAATGGGCATGGGGTTTCCTTTAAGAGTAACAAAAATGTTCTAGAAATAGACAGTGGTGATGGTTTCACAGGCTAGTGAAGATACTAAAAACAAAACAAAACACTGAATTTTACACTTAAAATAGTGAATATTATGATACATGGATTTTATCCCCAAAAATAAAATAACAAAGAGATGCCAATTATCCCCAAATTAATCTATACAGATCCAACACAATTTCCATCAAAATCCCAGCAGTTTCTTTTGTAGAAATGACAAGGTGATTCTACAATTTATATGGGAAAAGAATAGGACTCAATAGGAAAACAATTTTGAAAAAGATGACCAACATTGAAGAATTAATCTTCCTGATTTCAAGGCTAACACTAAAGTTATAGTAACCAAAATATTGAGGTATTGGTGAAAGGACAGGCATATCAAGTAATTAAACAGAATATAGAGTCCAGAAATAGATCCACCTGTATAAGGTCAACTGACAAAGCAGCAAAGATAATCAATGGAGAAAATAATAGTCTTTTAACAAACAGTGTTGAAAGAAATTATACCCACAGGGAACAAAACAAACTTTCCCAGTATTTCGTACCATATTTTAAAAATTAGCTGAAAGTGGATTAAAGGGAAGAAAATTCATCAGAGACTAAAATATAAAACCTAAACTATACAATTTCTAGAACTAAACATAGAAAATAATTTTTATGACCTTAGGGAAAGTATAGAATTCTTGGCTAGGACACAGAGCACAACCTATAAAAGAAAAAAAATTGACAAATTTTACTTTATTAAGAGTAAATATTTCTGATATTTTGAAGGACACTGTTAAGCAAATAAACCACATTCTGGGATAAAATATTTGAAAAACATATATCTGATAAATGACTGGTTTCTAGAGTATATAACAAACCCTCACAACAATAAGAAAACAAACAGTACAAAATTTAATGCATAAATTTTAATGTGTACAATATCAGAACAGACACTACACCAAAGATGACATACAGATGGCAAATAAACAGAAAAGATGTTCAGAATCATTAGTCTTCAGGAAAATCAATGCAAATGGAAACTACGAAGTGCCACTGTACTTCCACTAGAAAGAATACAATTTTAAGTTGACATCAAGTGCTAACCATTCCAAAAGCAATGGGGACTTTTCACACATCACTCCTTGGCATACAGATGGTGACTCACTTTGGAAAACCACTTTGTAGTTTCAAAGTTAAACATACACTTATGGGATCTAGAAAAGCTCAATCTTAGGTATTTATGAAAAATGAGGAAAGCTTATTGCATGTTTATTCATGATCCTCTAAAACTGCAAATCTCCAGATTTCCACTAGTTGGTGAGTGAATAAACAAATATAATTCATTCATTAACTATCACACACAACAATAAGGACACATCTCAAAATATGACAGGGAAGTGAAAAACCAGACTCAGAGCTACATGCTATGACTGCACTTCCATGACATTGTAAGGAATAGCAAGCAGCCAGTTACAACAAACAGACCCGTGTTTGTCAGAGGGAAAGAGAGGAGAGGAGACAGGAGGGAATTTGGGGTAGTGAAAATATTCTATATCATGATTGTGTTGATAGCTACTATCTGCATGTTTTGTCAAAAATGATCTCACCTATAAGTGGAACCCAATCAACAAAACAAATAAGCAAGCAAAATATAACCCAAGACACTGAAATAAAGAACAAACAGACAGTAACCAGATAATGGGGGAAAAAGGAGGCAGGTTCATCAAGGAACATGTATGAAGGACATATGGACAAGGCCAAAGGGGACAGAATTGAGGGTGGAAGGAGAGGATGGCTAGGGTTGAGGGGAATAATAGGGGGAAAATGGAGACAACTATACTTGAACAACAATTTTCAAAAACCCTAAAAAGAGTGAATTTTATACTAAATACATTTTACCTCAGTAAATGATGTGAAAAATTAATCCCAAGAGGATAAGCATAAAGAAATCTATGTCTAGATAATATGGTGGTAAAACTGGAAACCTCCGAAGACAAAGAAGATCTTAAAAGTAACCAGAGTTTTAAAAATTCCTTTAAATGAGCACAATTTAGATAGAAAGATGGCTTTTCCATAGCAACGGAATACACAGACAAAAGGGAATAATTAAAGATAAAGTACTGTAGGATTTCTAGTATCATTTGGGATGTGGCTAAAAAGACTTATTAACTTTAGACCAGTGATTTAACCTTTTTCATCTCATGGCACACAAAAGCTAATTACTAAAATTCTATGGCACACCAAAAATACATTTTTTTGTCTGACAAAAAAAGTAGGTATAATTTTGATTTATAAAAAAAAATAAATAATAATAATAACTACTTACCCTTTTTGATCAAAAGTGACTTTTTAAAAAAATCAGATGCTTATACTTGTATATAATAATTTCTGGCACCAAGAATTAACTACCAGACACAGCCTTACTACATGACATAACCAATACGATACAACTCTATTATATGATATATATGATATATGTATATATATATATATATATATATGATTCAAGACAGGGCATTCACACTGGCCAACTATTGTTGTGTTGGCTGTTGCATTTTTTAATTTGACAATCTAAGGGAAAAGAAGTCAGTGCCCTTTACTAGTCAGGTATTCCATGTTTTAAAATTTTTGTACACCAGTTGAAAAATCACTGCTTTAGACACTGATAAATCAAGTATACACATAAGACAAACAATGAACACAAGAGAAACCACATTTATACAGTGAAGGAGAAAAGTGAATGAGGAAAAAATCATTTGTCAATCAAAAAATGAGAAGAGAAAAACTAAACACAAGAAAGATGAACTAAACAGAAAGACAAAAATAAGATTATAGAAAGGAGCCCAATCTAGTAAATAAAAGTAAACTAACAACTCCAGTCTTTAAAAGACAAAGATTGTGAGAGAGGATACAACAGAATGTTATTAGACATCATTTTAAAAGATGCCTACAACATACAGATACAGAGAGACTGAAGAAAGGGGAGAAAAATATATACTGGGAAAATACAACAGAAAATTTTACTTTATGGCAAAAAAAAGCATTACCAGAGATAGGCCACCTTACATAAAGATAAAAAAGTTCAATTTATTAGCAACATACAATGATTCCAGCCTTGCATGCACCCAAAACAAAGTCCCAACATCAGAAAAGGAACAGAAAATAGATAAATCCCCAATCACATGATCAGATTTGGACACGACTATCACTGGGATCAACATATCAACTACGGAAAAATATCTCTAAGGACAGAAACGGTTTAAACAGGATCACCAGGTTTCATCTACTGAACACACAGAGCTTATGCTCCACACCAGCAGGCCTACTCTGCTCTGAAACCAGAACATATACCGTGTGCAACCACACACACCACCCTCCACACACGTAAGACCACGGCAGCAAGACCACTTCACCCATAACACAGTAAGCCAAAAATATATATATATATTTTAATATACTGTATATATCAATATAAGTGTACATTGTAATATAGTTTGTATTTTTTTAACTTGATGTATTTGGAACTGAAACTTCTAAATAACTCTTAAATCAAAAAAGAAATCATAGTAGAGACAGACAACATTTATGAGTGAAGGATAATAAAACACTAGCTATCTAAAATTGTGTATTGCAACAAACTGTACATTACAAGAAAAGATTAAATTTTAAATGCTTATTTATATGAAAAGAAAGCTGAATACGAATGCACAAACATCCAATATAAATTTTTAAAAAAGAACAGCAAAGTAAACCCTGAGAAGCAAGAAAGGAAGGAAATAAGAACAGAAATTAATAAAAATAGAAAAATAAATATTCCATTAAAAATCAACATATTGAACATTTTACTTAAAAATAAATTAAAAATTAAACTACACATGAACTAGGATAAAACGAGTAATCTTCTCTTTAATCTGAGTGTAGAAAAAGGATATATAACTGTGAATAAAAAAACCAGATTCAATAAAAGACATAAATTCAACTTTATAAAAAATAAAAATATTTGGCATGGCAAAAATGCCACGATAAAATATTTATGAAAATTAATAAGTGAAAAAAATTACAACATATATCATAGAAAAAAGAAATAATATTCCTAATGTACAAGAAACTCCAATTTTTTTTGAAAGGCAAAATATGACCAGAAATCCTATTTAAAAAAGCAGAATACATAAAAAATGATAGAAACCTGTCTTTAAACTTGTGAAAAGGCATTCCATTTCACTCACAGGAAGAGTGAAATGCAAATTAAAACTATACTCAGCTACTACAGCTCTCCTGTCACTTTGGCAGAAACTGACAAGCTTAAGAATACACTTAGCAGGGCAGACTGTAGTGGGAAAGGCATGCTGATACACTGGTGGTGGAAACAGTCAATGGGGCAACCGCTAAGGAGGTAAATGTGGGAATATCTAGCAAAATGACACATGTACTTTCCACTGAACCCAGCTGTCGCACTTCTAGGAGCCAACCCAGAAGACATGATAAAAAATACCAGTGACATGGCTATTCGTCAGAGTCTGTAATAACATAAACTTAGTTACCCTAGCATCAGGAGAATGATGAGATAAACTACAGGAGAGGCACACAATGGAGCAGCACCAGACAGCAGGAAAAAAAGAATGCAGCAGCTCTTTGTGAACTGGTGTGAAGTGACTTCCAGGAGATACTGCCAGACAAAAACACCAAATACAAAAGAGTACATACAGATGGCTGCACAACACTACAAAAGCAGTGAACGCCACTGAATGAGTTACTCACAAATGATAAAAATGGCGAATTTTGTTATATATTTTACCACAAAAATAGTAAAAAGCATATTTAACATATATTACATATATTCTGTATAAGAGAGAAGAGAAACTTAGAAAACATATATATATTTGCTCTTTCCCCAAAATGTAATATAAGAAGAATAAACCACAAAGAGCAAGAGAGAGAGAGATTTGTTTTCCTACAATCGTATGCCGGCGACTGCTTAACCAATGGCCTTTAGGAATGGGAGGAGAGGCCCAGTCCAACCACCATGGGAGTCAAACCACCACCAAGATGTCCCTGAACGTGGAGTAGAACAGGGATGCGCACAAGTGGCTCTCAGGGGCTGGTGGGAGACTACACCGCCACCATCATCTGCAAGGTGTGGGCTAATGGGAAGAGAAAGACTGTAAATACAGTAAATGTTGTATGTATTACATACACACATAATATATGTATATGTGCATTTATACATGTGCATGCATGTGTACATGCATGTTTATGTACATGCGTACACATGTAGTTCCCATCTCTGTCCACGGACAGGGATTAGAAGTGAAGGCACCTTGGGAACAATAAGCACACCTAGTACCAAAATTTTGGTGTTTAATAACATTTCCATACTACAAGGAAGCAGAGACCTTCAAAGAAATGCTGATTCCAGGGCTGGGCAGGCTAGGTACATGAGCCTGAAACATGATACCAGAAATATTAAAAATAAAAATTTAAGAACAAATAGGGAGAGGTAAGAAAAGGAAGAAAGGGAAGGAGGGAGAAAGAGAGGAAATAAGAAAGGGTGTTATGGACTAAATGACATATCAGTACATTGAATCCTAAACTCCAATGTGATAGTATCAGGAGGTAGGGCCTTTCAGAGGTGATTAAGTTGTGAGGGTGGATCCCCATGATGGGATTAGTATCCTTATGAAAGAGTCCCCAGAGAGCTTGCATACTCTCTGCCATGTGAGGGCAATGAGGTGTCTACCTGCAATTGAAAAGGGCCCCGCCAGAACCCAACTATGCCAGCACTCTGATCTTGGACTCCCAGCCTCCAGAACTGTCAGAAATAAGTGTCTGTTGTGGATAGTGATACCTGGTGTGTGGTACTTTGTTACAGTAGCTTGAACACACTGACACAGAGCTAAGACAAGAAGGAAGGGAAGAGGGACATTCCACAGAGCCAGGAGTCAGCCTAGAGAATTCCTGCTGAGCTGGGATAATTTGTCCAAAGTCATTGAGGACAGTGAAGAATTATAAAGTAGAACAGTGATGAATTAAAAAACAGGAAGCCATGAAACTAAACTGATAATACACAGATAAATAGAGAGAAAAGGAAGGGGGGAGAGCTCCTGCTCACAGCAGATGGCCAAGCGCTAACAGGTGTATTTGCAGAGTGTTGGAGCTGGATAAACATCATTTTGCAACCATCACAGGAAAGACTAGTCTAGCCAAAAACATCAATGGATTCTCAATTTTCCTGAAGAGCAGAATATCTGCATGTTCTTACAATACCTTCCCCTCTATTGCTTATTATCGGTAGTCACAAGAGGGAAAGTAGTCAGGATCCTGGGAAAAGAACAGACAAGTCCCTGATCAGGTGAACAGTTTAACATCCCCAAAAGGGCAGCCGGACATTGAAGCCCTGAGAAGGCCTATCTGACAGGTAGAGAGTCCACCCAAGAATGCACAACTGGAACCTCACGTGAGGAACCGAGAAAAGACAGGGACCATATTCTTCATAATCTCAATGTCATAAGGGTGATAGAAAGGCTATGAATATGCCCTAGGTTGAAGGAGACTAAAGGCCCAAGACAGCTAAGTGTACACCTGCACCCATACTGGCTCCAGCCCTGGAAAGGAGCCAGGGTTGTGGAAAATATGGCTGAGCCCACCGAGGACACTGGAGTGCAGTAGAGAGCACTGTTGGTTAGGTCAGCAATCACCGACAAGAGAGCCCTATTCTTAGCAAACAGCGGCTCTGCCATCTCCACATCCAAACCTGTGCTGACTCCTCGGGACTGACTTCTAAGCAACTTCCCACACTCTCTGTCTCTTTACTCTTCAACCTCTGTCTCCTTGTTAACTCTTCTTTGGGTTTTAAACTTATTCAAATAGCTCCTATTAAAAAACACAAACAGCTCTCTCCTAGACCCGTATTTTCAGAGTCAGACATGAACAGCACCCCCACCATCAATGCCAGCCTAGTCAGTCTACATTTTCCCACACTACTGAACTGAGCTTCCTTCCCAGTCATACCAAAGCCAGTGACACCTCTAGTCCTTTTTTACTGTATTTTCCTCCATTAACCTGGGGAAAAAAAGGTTTTGTGACAATAGATGATGTTACGATTAAACGGACATGCTCCAAAATTGCTGGTGAAAATGAAAAATGCTCCAATTTCCTGGAAGATAATTTGGTCATGAGTATTTGAAGCCTGAACTTCTTATAATTTAATACTAATGAGATGAAGGGGTTAAGAGAACTTCTGGAATGGGATATCTGGACTTGTCTCTGCTCTGGTGCTAACTCCAGTGTCCTTATTGATGAAGCAGTATAATCAAACATCTTGGAGAATTATGGGGACTGAGTGAGAAACTAGGGCCTAGAACACAGCAATGACTGTGGAAACTGTCTTCTTACATGGTCACATACTTATTCCTGGAAAGACACCAATGCCCTCATTCTCCGGTGAAAGCTCAAATGCCTGAACCATCCTCTTGGCTAGGACACTGTTCCTCCTCTGAGACTGGGCAGAACAGGTAAGGAGATCCCGTCTCACAGAGGGGGAAATGGTGCAAATGGAACAACCTAGCCAAAGTAATAGGGTGATAGGGGCAAGAGCTGGAAGTAGAATGCCATCTTGGGGTCCCCAGGCTGTCTCCACCAGCCCAGGTGGGTTCCTACCAAAAAGTTTTTACCATGATTTCTGTTCATGCTCTGCCAAATGTATACAAGGGGATAATAAGAACAGCTCACTATCATGCTCCCTATAACAGCTGCGCTCCAGCTGCCACCAGCCCTGCTAGCTCTGGTCTGAGGCCCAGGCCCTGCAAAGATGGTGCCCTGCATTCAGTGGAGTTGAGAGACAGCCTAATAACCAGCATGTGAAGTGGGCAGGAAACAGTATTAATATCCAGCGCATTTCCTCAATCATAGGGGTAGCAAAGCTATGGGTTAGTCTTATGCCCTGAAAGAGTAAAATAGCCAGAGTGCTTGGGAAAAGGTCAAAGCCCATAACGAAAGCCTCCTTCTGCCTCAGTGTAACTGCAGTATCACTGCTACCCTTCATACCCAAAGATAAGGTGGCCTCCCCCATAAAAGTAATATAAGATTCACAGTAGCAGGGGAGTACGCACTAAATCAAATGGTGTAATCTATAAGCGCCAGTGCATTTCTGGAGAAAGAAAACAGAAGCCTGAAATAGCAGAATGAGTTTGCTTAAGCATACAAGTAAAGCATCCTTGGCCCCTTTGACTGTGCATGACATTCCCTAGGTAGAACACATCAGGCTGTTCACAGCCCTCCACACCTGGGAGCACCTGACTCACTTGTCCTAAAAAAAACACTGGTCAAGGGGCCGGGTGTGAGTTGAATGGGCCATGCACAGACAAGCTGGCTCCTGCCTGTCTGAATGTCTCCTAGAGGGCACTCCTCCACCCCTGTACACCATCATGGCCACCACAGACCAATGACAACAGTTCTCAGATCCATCACTGTCTCTGCATACAGGGCAGCCAGACAGCCTGGCAGTGCAGCTGCACAGGGAAGAGTGAATGAGTCATCTCGTGAAAAGCAACCAACCCCTTCATGCCAGGCTGCAATTCGACCTAAACCTCTGGGAGCACAGCATGCTCCCACATCCCTGTGAGAGGAAAAAGGCAAAGAAAGATGAGTGCCCTGGATGAATGCCACTCAACTGCAGAAGAAAGGAAAGCCAAGAGTAGGGAGCAGATGAAGCCCCCAGTGTCTCAGGTCTCCATGGCTGTGGCACTCAGTTTTCTCTCAGAGCCCTGTGAGTGCCTACGCCCACTATAAATAAGGAATATATGTGAAATGAAGGGCAGAACTGTGAAACCTCAGAGGGGTCTGATGTCAGCTGGGCTGGAGGCCTCTGTAGCCATCTGCACTTCACCATCACTCCTGGAGAGGATATAAAAATGTTCTCCCCTCCTGAAAACTAGGACCTCCACACCTTCACTCATCTTCCTGGTCCCAAGGCCCACAATTCAACAATGAGGTGGTATCTCGGCGTGGGGGATGAGCAGGTGGGCAGTACCCATGGATGCTGGAACTACTGCCAGCATGATGCCCAGGAGGAGGCCGGCACCCTGGCAGCACTGCCTCAGGGGGCACTGCCAGGTGACAGAGGGCAGAGGTGACACAGCCCCTAGACTATGGCCTCCTAGATCAAGCCAGCATCCTGGCCTAACAGCATGTGGACTGTACATCTACCTGTCAAACAACAAATCTTCTTGCTAGTCTCCTCCCTCACTCTGAAGTACAGTGAAATCAAGCTACACACACTCCATCCATCTCTGTGGCAGACGACTAGCTATTCCTCCCAAGTTCATTCTTCCTCCTTCATGACCACAGAGCTGTGAATAAGCACTGAGCCTCCCAGGAAATGGTATGGCCCCACCTTCCAGGAAACCAGGGACCACTCTGCCACATTACTGGTATACAGTTATCCTGTATAACATCATTGGTATACAGTGGTCCTGTATAACACTACTGGTTTACAGTGGTCCTGAATAACACCCCTGCTATACAGTTGTCCTGTACAATAGCATTGATAAGCAGTTGTCCTGTAGGACACCATTGGTTTTTCTTTTTAATACCAATGGTATAGAGTCGTCTTATATAACATTGCTGGTAAGCAGTTGTCCTGTATAACACCATTGGTATGCAGTGGCCCTGGATGATACCATCTGTTTGCAGTGGTCCTGGATGACATCAGTGGTATGCCGTGGTTCTGTATAACACTCCTGGTATGCAGTGGTCCTGTATGACACCACTGATTTACAGGTATCCTGTATAACACTGTTGTTATGCCGTGATCCTGTATGACACCACTGATATGCAGTGGTTCTGTATGACACAGTTAATGTGCAGTTGTCCAGTATGACACCACTGGTTTGCCATGTCCTGTGTGACACTGTTGGTTTGCAATGTCCAATGTGTACCATGATTCAAGTTGCCATAACTTACGTTTCACATCCTTAAAGTGCTATTGTTTACCCTTTCTGCTTCCACACAGTGACAACACAGAAGATGCACATACATTTTATTGTACTAGTGGTAATGCCAACCGAGTATGGTAGAACCATACATAAAAAGGCAGGCCACCCAGTCTTGGGTGGTGATGGCCTCTAGGCAGGAGGCCTAGTGGAGCCCAGCCTAGCTCTCTCCAGGACTATTATTTCCAGGAGACAAACTTGACTTATTAAAGCTGTGTGTTTGGGGAACTCTGTTTCAGCCACTGCTCGCTCTCTAGTGTAGCCCCCATGGGCTCGGCTATGCTGTTGTCACATGTATCTCCCAGGTCTCTTGTCCCCACCCTCATCTCAGCTCATAGCAGGGATCCAAATGCCCCCGGAACACTTCTCCCTTGGATCCCACACAGAAGTGAATCTGCTCCCCAACTCCAGACTCACTTCTTATTGTATGTGCTCTTCCCCTCTCTCCAGACCCAGGTGTGACATTCCCTTGGTGTCACTCTTGTGCCACCCTGTCCATGTGCTCTCACATTACCTCAGTGAGTCATGGTGTGTCCTCCTCTGTAGGCCCCCAGCCAACAACCACCAGCCCTAGTCAAGCTCAGGTCACTGCTCCTACATGACCAGAGCCCCAAGGGATTGGTGTGTCTACCTTCGCTGAGGTAGACAGGCCACATCCTCTAGAATGTAAAGCTTTAAACCTGGAAACAACAACAAAAGCATAGTCTTCCTCAAGAGGGGAAAAATCATCTAGAAAATTTTAAAAGGAAGACTGGAAATGACAAACGTCTGATGAGAACAGGTCATATCAAACTAATGGGATGGAATTTTAAAGTGTCTTGAAAGAAAATGGAAAGCCAGATGCATTGCTTAGAAAACAGGTTAAAATATCCCAAAGAACATTCAAAAGGCTAGAGAGATAACAGGGTAAACCTAAAGGAAGAAAAACAATGTGCAATAAATGAGAAATTAAATGTAAATAAACTATAAATAATTAACATACTGAAAGCTATTAAGAAATAAAAAATGAAGACAAATTTGACAAATCTGATGAAAAAATTGAAATAAGCATTACAAATTAAAAGAATGCAATAAGAGATAAGAAGATAGAAAAAGTCTAAAAGCATATATGTATACATCTGTGCCCACATGCCTGAAAACTTCCCTGAAATGGACTATTTTCTAAGGAAAAAAAATTAGAAATTGTATAGGCAGTCAACAATCTGTCTACAAAATAGACACCAGGCTTAGGGGCTATGACAGAGGAATTCCATTAAATATTAGGCCAACAGCATTTGCTTTCTATACTAGATGACACAAAAATACATACTTAAACAAAGGATACAAAAATAAGAGAAGGAACTTCCAGTCAAGACTGAGGCAGAGGTAAACACGGCTCGCCTCCTCACATAACCACATCAAAATTACAACTAAACAATAGAACAACCGTCACTCAGACTGTCAAAAACCAAACTGAATGGAAGTTCAACAACTACAAATTAAAGAAACCACATCCTTCCAGATTGGTAGGAGAGGTGGAGACTAAGAGATGCTAAACAGACTAGTCCCATACCCATGTGTGGTGGATAAAAATTTGGAGGGATATCTCAGGAGTGAGGAGTCACAGCCCCATACCAGGTGCCCCATACCAGGCCCCCCAGCCCAGGGTTTCACTGCCAGGACTCCTAATTTCTGGAGTCCCCATAATTTCTGGCTGCAAAATCCAGCGGGCATTAAGTCTGTGGAAAAAACTTCTGGAGTCCCAAGCAGTTCCTCTTAAAGAAACAGCACACAGATTTATTCAGACTCACAGCTTCTGGCCTCGAGTACAGGGTAGCAGCTTGAAAGGCATCAGTGGCGTACATGGAGAAACTGAAGTGTCCGACATCAAGGTGAGAGCTGGAGAACAGCTTTCTCCCAGAAAGAAAGGCACACAGAGGCCATTGTTCCTTTTCTGAACCCTCCCCACACCCAACAGAGCCACAGAGCTGGCAGGTGGGTGCCATATTATCTGACACTCCATCAACATGGCAAATACTGTTTGCCCTACCCTGGAAATCTCCTGAAGCTCCACCCCACCCAATTTAAGAGCCTTCCCAAGCTGTTAACAGTGGCCTTTCCATATGAATAGCCAGTCTTGGCCCAAGCTTCACAACTTCCTAAATTGTCTCAAACAAGCAATATCTAGCTTCATCGAGCCCCCAGCTCTCATACCTCTTGCTAAGTGGCCCCAGGCCTGGCACTAGCAGCAGCCAGCCTATGTTAACAGCTATGTTAACAGCTTAGCTTCCCCTGGGAACCTCCAAGTCCAGCACAAGTAGTTGCCATCTCAGATTGCTTTGTAGCTCATGCAAGGCAGCCCCACGTAGAGCACAGGTGGGGAATGACCTTGGCCTGCACCACCTGGGAACCCCCAAAGCCTGCATACCCAGTGGACAGCTACAGATCATGTTATAGCACCATCACCCTGCCCCTGCAGAACTGATCCTCCATGGAGGGCAGAGGTTGGTGGTCAGTGGTCACAGCCAATCCTTGCAGCTAACTGGCTGGAGTAAATCCCTCCCATTGACCTGCCAACAGCAAGCAAGGTTCTACTACAAGAGAATGGTTTACTCAGTCCACAAAGAGGGCATACCTTGAGTACCCAACATGGGTGATAGAGGAGGCTGTGCCACTGGACTCTATAGGACACCTACTACATTAAGCCACACTATCAAGACATGGAGTCAAAGCAGCTCTACCTAATACATAGAAACAAACACAAGGAGGCTGCCAATATAAGGAGACAAAGAAACATGGCCCAAATGAAAGAACAGATCAAAACTCCAGAGAAAGAGCGAAATGAAACAAAGATAAGCATATGCAGAGCTCAAACAACTGGTTCTAAGGATGCTCAAGGAACTTAGTGAGGACCTCAACAGCATAAAAAAGACCCAGTCAGAAAAGAAGGATACACTAATTGAAATAAAGAACAATTTACAGGGAAACAATAGTAGAGTGAATAAAGTTGAGAATCAAATCAATGATTTGAAACACAAGGAAGCAAAAAACAACCAATCAGAAAAAGAATGAAAAAAAAAACAAGGATAGTATAAGCAGTCTCTGGTACAACTTCAAAAGGTCCAACATTCACATCATAGGGGTACCAGAAGGAGAAGACAAAGTATTAAAAGATAAGAATTCTTCTGTAATACTTCCACAGAATCATTATAACACCTAAAAATTAATAATAATTTCCTAACATCATTAAATAATAGGGTTTTAAAAAAGAAGAAAAATAGAGGAAATTTGTCAAGTCATGTGTGGAAGCAGGTTACCATTTACATGACACTGAAATAAATTATAAATTAGAAAAAAAGAAACATATGGCAGTAGCATCTTGGCTCTAATCCTAACCCTCACACTAACCCCCACGCTAATCCGTACAAAAACTAATGCTCACCTTAACCCCAATCTTAATCTATAGAATAACTAATGTTCACACTAACCCCTAACCCTGGTACTAACCCTAACCCTCACACTAACTCCCACACTAACTTATATAGTAACTAATACTCACACTAACCCCCACTCTGGCCCTAACCTGAATTCTAGCCCTAACCTTATTAATAACCCTTATTCTAGTCCAAATAAAACATTGGGAGTGACCGTGGCCGGTGTGGCACAGTTGGTTGGAGTGTCATCCCTATAACCAAAAGTCTACAGGTATGATTCCGGGCCAGGGTACATATTGAGGTTGTGGGTTCAATCCCTAGTCCAGGCACACACAATCTCCAGTAAGGGCGCATAGATAGGGGAGGCAACCCATCCATGCTCCTCTCTCACATCGATGTTTCTCTCTCTCCCTTCCTCGCTCTCTAAAAGCAATGAAAAAATGTCCTCAAGTGAGGATTAAAAAAAATAATAAAATATTGGAAGGGTATTACAATGGGAGAAAGTATTAAAAGTATCAATAAGCACTAACAGGATTTATTCCAAGACTCAACACAGAATTTCATCAATTTTCCATATTAAGAATTTTCTATATTAAGAAACTGTAGTACCATTTACACAATGGAATACTATGCAGCACAAAGAAAGAGGGAGCTCCTACCCTTCGCGACAGCAGGGATGGAACTGGAGAGCTTTATGCTAAACGAAGTAAGCCAGGTGGTGAAAGACAAATACCATATGATCTCACCTACAAGTGGAACCTAATCAACAAAACAAACAAGCAAGCAAAACATAAATAAAGACACTGAAATAAAGAACAAACTGAAAGTAACCACAGTGGGGCAGGGAGATAATGGGGTGGGGGAAAGAAGGGAAAAGGGTCGTTCAAGGAACATGTATAAAGGACCCATGGACAAAGCCAAAGCGGGGAAGGATGGAGGGTGGGTGGAAAGGGGTTAAGCAGTGGTACGAAAACGGACACAACCGTATTAGAACAAAAATTTAAAAAAAAAAAAGAAATGAAAGGAGGAGTCATATAACTAACTTAATAGCAGCAATGAACACATTTTGTGAAACATGAGTTTTGTTTGGCTTTTTAAAATCAAGCAATAGATTAGCAATAATTAGGAGATGACTTCTGTTACTTGATGTAAAAGATTTACCAAACTGCAAGCATACTTCATGGTAAAAACGCTTGGGTCAAGTCTGGGATAAGTCGAAATCCAACTGAGAAATCTATTGCAACTAAAAGCATTTTAAAACATATGGCCACATCCAAATGCATAAAATTGATAGCTTTCTTATAAACTATTAAGTATTAGAGAAATATAATAGGGAAACTCCTTATTATAATAACCAGATATTGGAAAAGAGTTTAAAAGAGAAAAGTACCTACAGCAAGAAAGCTACAAAATGTAACTGAAAGCTAATAACAGAATGGAGAAATAGAATATCTTCCTAAACTAGAAACTAACATTGTTAAAATTTCAGCTGCTTACAATTTAAATTACAGGTTTTCCCCCTCTAAAATGTAATCCCAATCTCAAATTAATTTTGTTAACTTGAAAATCATCATTCTAAATTTCATCTAGAAAGTGAGTAACCAAGAATAGCCAAAATGTTTTTTAAATAATGGTGATATCACATAAATGTACCATAAAACTAAAATAATTACAATAGTTGTACCAGCACAAGAACAAACAGATCAATTTGAGAACTTGGAAACAGACACTACTATATAAATATTTTCATGTAAGATGCACATATAGGACAAAAGGAACAACACGACTTCCAGTCAAGATGGAGGCATAGGTAGACACACTGTGCTTCCTCACACAACTAAGATAGGGACAGTAATAATTTAGAACCAGAATAACACCAGAACTGACAGAAAACTGAACTGTATGGAAGTCAGACAACCAAGGAGTTAAAATAGACACATTCATTCAGACTGGTAGGAGGGGCGGAGTCGGGCAGCCAGGAGAAGAGGGGTCGAGACAGAAAGAGCGGTGGGACCCAGCATATAAGGTATCCTGGGTGCACAAGACCACAGTAGGCGGACCCTGGGTGCACAGGCGGAGGCTGGCAGACCATGGGTGCAGGG
This sequence comes from Tonatia bakeri, assembly GCA_004024845.1. Taxonomy (NCBI): domain Eukaryota; kingdom Metazoa; phylum Chordata; class Mammalia; order Chiroptera; family Phyllostomidae; genus Tonatia; species Tonatia bakeri. The sequence goes on from PVIA01012248.1 coordinate 37,918, forward strand.
TGGCAACCGGCAGACCCAGCAAGGCAGCAATTGTGAAGTGAGGCACCAAGCACAACCCAGGGTCCCAGCACCTGGAAATAGAGCCTCAGGGCACTGATTGAAAACACCCGTGGGGGTTGAGGCACAGGGAGAGACTCCCAGCCTCAAAGGAAAGTTAGTTGGAGAGACCCACGGAGTCCTACAACGTGCACAAGCCCACCCACACAGGAATTAACACCAGAAAGGCCCAGTTTACTTGGGGGAAGCGGCGGAAGGGAGTGAAATCCAGCAGAGAGCGGAGCAAGCACCATTGTTCCCTCTCAGACCCCACGCCCACATACAATGTCACAACCCAGCAACTGGGTTACCCTGCCCAGATGAACATCTAAGGCTCTGTCCCTCACTACGTAACAGGCACGACCAAACAAACAAACAAAAAAAGATGGCTCAAACAGAGGAAGAAATGAAAGCCCCAGAATCAATCCTTTTAAGCGACCGAGAGATAGCCAAACTATCAGATGCACAGTTCAAAACACTGGTGATCAGGATACTCACAGAACTGGTTGAATTTGGTCATAAATTAGATGAAAAAATGAAGGCTACAATAAGTGAAATGAAGAAAAATGCACAGGGAACCAATAGTGATGGAATGAAAGCTGGGTCTCACATCAATGGAGTAGACCAGTAGGAAGAAAGAAACATCCAACCAGAAAAGAATGAAAAAATAAGAATTCAAAAAAATGAGGAGAGGCTTAGGAACCTCCAGGACATCTTTAAACATTCCAACATCCAAATTATAGGGGTACCAGAAGGGGAAGGGGAAGATCAACAAGTGGAAAAGTTATTTGAACAAATAATAAAGAAAAACTTCCTCAATCTGGCAAAGGAAATAGACTTCCAGGAAGTCCAGGAAGCTCAGTCAGAGCGTCTCAAAGAAGTTGGACCCAAGGAGGAACACACCAAGGCACATCATAATTACATTAGCCAAGGTAAAAATGAAGGAGAGAATCCTAGAAGCAGCAAGAGATAAGGAGACAGTAACCTACAAAGGAGTTCCCATCAGACTGTCAGCTGATTTCTCAAAAGAGACCCTGCAGGCAAGAAGGGGCTGGAAAGAA